>JACXGM010000973.1:0-60718 GCA_016801145.1 Umbra pygmaea | reverse complement strand
GTTTTCACATAAACGGTGTTCCACTTACAACAGTGGACCACTTCACCTACCTCGGCTCCACTCTGTCCTCATGCTGCTCCCTTGACACAGAAATACATACCCGGATAAATAAAGCCTCATCATCCTTTGGACGCCTACGCAGCAGGGTTTTTGAAAATCGTAACCTGAAGGTCAGTACCAAGGTTGCTGTCTACAACACGATGTGTCTCTCCACTTTGCTGTATGGGGCAGAGTCATGGACCCCATACTGCCAGCACATCACCAACCTAGGGGCCTTCCATATCCACTGCCTACAGAAGATCCTCAGTTTGTCCTGGGAGGACTGTATCTCGCATACAGACATCCTCAGAAACACTGACTCAATCTGTATGGAAGCAGCTGTGGCCAAAAAACATCTGCGCTGGATAGGGCACACTATACGAATGCCTGAACACCGCCTGCCCAGCCAAGTTCTCTACAGTCAAGTAATGGACGCAAAGCGTTCTGCTGGAGGACAAAAGCGGCGCTTTAAGGACCACACCAGGGACCTCCTAAAGCAAGCGAACATTCCCCTTACGCAGCTTGAATCTCTGGCACTTGATAGATCAGCCTGGCAGGTCACCTGTGCCACTGCAGTCTCTCTGATGCACCAAACCAACCAAGACCGACGATCCGAGAGGCGCATCAAGAGACACCAGCGGGCGGCTGGTACCCCCCTGGCATCTGGTTTTCCCTGCTCCATCTGTGGACGAGTGTGCGGCTCAAGGATCGGACTCTACACCCACGAGAAGTGGCACCAACGGCAAAGTCGCTGAACCCCCCCCATCCCAATCCCCAGAGCAAGCGTCATCATCGGTCACGATGGACAGCTAAGAGTGTGTGTGTGTTTGTTTTAAAGGCAGACATTTAAGTGTAAGACAAGAGAGTATTATTCTTCTGACCACATGTATCCTACTTTCATCACTTTCCCAGTGTCAAATTCTCTCTTGCAAATATAAGTTAGGAAGTGATGTGGACAGTCAGGGCTCAGTGGTGGAGGACAAGGAGAAAAAAATATGTAACTATATAAAGTTGATCAGAGGAATAAATAAGTAAAGGTGGAGGAATAGTCTATATGTAAAAATATGCAAATAATATGTATAAATATCATATATTAGGATGTTTTGATTTAGAGATTTGGTAGTATATATTATTTTCACTGATTCTTTCTTATCGGGAATATCTAAAAAATGATAGATAAACACTGCATTAGTCTCAATTGCATACTTTTGGTATTATATTAAAGAGGAATTTATGCTCTTTCAAACAAAGGAAACTTGTATTTGTAAATTGTTTGTAGTTTCTGTGCTATGTCTGTTTCTTTGAGATTCTAGAATTCTATTGGGGTCTAAAGGGTTAAAGGGAAATAGTGACGAATAGATATCATTTGTTTATGTAGGCCTACCTAAATAATGCTCATCAGGCAGCCCTTTCACTCACGGAGAGTAGGATCTAGCTAGCGCGAGTGCTACGGCAGGTTAATGCTGTGTCCACACTATTTTTGGGGGGCCACAGAATTTGGTTTTTGATTTAGTCCTAAACCAGGTTATGTAAACAAACTAAGTGCTATGCCATTAAACTGGTTGTAAACTAGCAATTTAACCCTTTAATTTTCGACTCAACCGTTTGGTAGAGAACACAATGTTTTTTTGCAGCAGCAAGGACATTAAAGGGTTAAAGTAATCTAAAAGTAGTGGAACTTAAGATAGCATTTTAAACGTAACTTACCACAGTGGGATGGGTTGCATCTTGTTTTATCATTCTCGACCTAATAATATCATTTGTTACCTTTGTTTTCTCAGTAACAACATAAATAATTCCACTCACATCTTATTGTTCAGTGTTGGGCAAGTTCTGACATTGACTTGTAATGTGAATTTTTTTTGGAACAATGTCTAATAGTGTACAAACATATGCTTTTAGATCCTTCAGAAATGATAGTGCATCATGAGGAGACACTCTTTTGCTGGCTTAGTCGTGTGAGTATTTCCAGGTCACTTTACTGTTTAAAAGCAAGACATCTGAAGTTTTTCTGTCATTGCAAGACACTGGTCCTCCAGATGGTAGGGTTCTATCTCTACTATCTCTAACTATCAGTTAAATTTTGTTGATTTAGCTGATGCTCGTTCACAATGTGACTTACAGAAAGTGCAAACATTTAAAAAAGCTAGGTGAAACTACCCCAAGTTAGTTGTGAGTGCATTCTTATTGAATCTGAGAAAACAGGTAAAATAACCGAATGTGTGTAACTCACGGTTAACACTGTTTTACATCTAACAGCTGATGACCAGAAGCTATCAAAGAGAACATCGTTTCTGAAGGTGAAACTGGCCTGGAAGACTTCACATCTTTGCATTGGACTGAATTACAGTATAAATCTGACTGTTAGAGCTAGACCAAAATGTATTGTTGTACATTTTTATTAATCTCTACATTGCACTTTCAAGAGATTATAACTATGCCATTATGTATTTAATTCTAAATAAAAATATACTCATTTTTATAATCAATTCTTTACATTGTTTCATTATTATTTGGGATAGATGAGGTATAGATTGTGATTTGTGGTATCTTTTTTATTTTGAGTAATGAGAATATTAGTCAACATATTCCCATTGCTGTCATTGAATTATAGTTTTATTTGTAAAGTTAATTGCATATTGTAGAGTAGGCCTAGAGTTAAACATTATTTTATTGACAACCTATAAAATTGGTTATGAGCTTTGCAGTTTATTGAGTACACTGTGCATCCTCCCATCTTATATTATACTGCTCAATGTGTGAACAAAAGTGTAATCAATACATGTCCCAGTCTGTAACTCTGAAGGTCTGGGTTTTAGCCTAATGTCCAATTTCTTTATGAAGCCAGTGTAATACAAACTCTTTTTATTTCTTTTTTTTGTGGGGGGGATTTCCCAATGTTTTATCCCCTGCCAATTCACTCCAATCCTGCCTTGTCAGCAGCTCCCCAACTCCCTGGACAGATCTGTGGGATGGCGAGGGCCGCGGACATAGTTCATCCAACCACATGTCACCCAGCCCCCGATACGTTTCGCACTGCGAATCCAACACGGAAGCCTTTAGTTGGATCATTACATTCACCAACTTAAATTCTGTGATAATTGTAATTATAGTTGGTGAACGCAATCATCACATGCCTAATATGACTAAAGACTTCCGTGTTGGATGAGCAGTGCGAAAAGAATCGGCAGCTCTGCAAAAAAGAACCAAACTGCCCATTTTAACTTTATCAGACACCACCTTGACAAACTTGAACATTTCTGAAAGTCAATTTCCTTGACAGATGAGTCCAAATTGACAATTTTTGACACATTTAAAACCACTATTTTGGGCAAAAACCCAACACCGCTTACCACCAATTTAAAGTCCCTGATTTGCCAATTGAGGTGCTGAGGGAGACTTAACTCAAATGGTTGAGTTCTGTAAAGTGGTGTAGCCAACAATCTCTCAAAATAGATGTGAGAGACTGATTAGTGGATATAGATGTTTACTCCAAGTTATCGCAGCTAATGGAAGTGCAACATTGAAAAGTTTTTGGTTAATAAATAAGGAAAATATGTCATACTTTTGTGACAAAATTCAGTTTATGTTAGCCTTAAGGCTGAGGAGGCAACAGTCCAGACAGGTTTGGTGGTGTCTCCAGTCAAGTTGTGTTATGTTATGTCTGTTATGTTCAGGATACAGCATCACTGTCCACAAACATTTGCCAGGCAATCAACATAAATTAGGTCAATTGACAATGAGTTTATTTTTTGGTATTTTATTAGTTACACATTAGTGGTTTTGAACACGTACAATAAAATGAAAATGTCTAACTTCACAAACAATAAATATGTGATTTGTTGAAATGTGAAATAAATGACAGCAATATTCATGAGAGGTTTGTAGAAATTAGCTATTCATTCAAAACCAAAAAAATGAAGAGTTAGCATATGTTTTTACACTCTATTAGGGTCACACGCAAATACACAATTATACACATAATTCTTCACACACAAACACGCACAAAATTAATAATGAAAAACTAACATTCTCTAATCTGCACCAAACTATGCAGCTGCATATTGCATAAAACTTTTCTGAAATACAAAACTGAAAGCCTAGTTGACCATTAGATTTCTGATTACATTATTATTGTCATTACAAAAGGCCTATCTCTTGTTTACAGCTGGACTAATGTGTCTCTGTATTTTTCCATTCACTTTTGTGATGGTCATAACAGTCAGACCATATGAATTGAGTCATTTGCAGAACACCAATAGATCAGTATTTACTCAAGTAATTGAACGGACGGGAGCCTGCGCTGTATTCATAAAGAACAGACAGAATGCTCAAGTGAATGAGAGCCTATTAGATGAGTGACAAGCATTGGCCCAGATTGGTCGAGGAGAAGCACGATGCGCTTACACGGAAGCGTCTCGCTGTACACCCTTCATTTGCTTGAGTTCAGGCGTGACGGTACCTGGGTCTCCTGCCGGCCCTCGCTCTCCCGACCTCTCTCCGTCTCACTAGCAGACCAGCTTTGTCTTAGTGCCGTGTGGAAAATGAATACTCACTAATGGGTTGAGCTGCCTGTCACTGGAATTAGGAAAGAGGGAGCAGCTGACAGACAAGTGCAGTCGAGGGGGTCAGAAATCAGTTTTTACCTGGCCACGCCTATCAGGTTGAAGCTGCACCTGTCACTGAGAATGAATCAGATATGATATGATATTCAAAACATGGTACTGCTTCAGGAGGGTAACGATAACCTGCTGTTAGCTTTTGTTCTGTGTTTGTTATGATGTAAACAGTGGCATCTGGCCCAAACAACTACACTATGACTGATAAGCACAGTCACTTTTGGTGATGTCAAAAGCTGATTTATTTTCTCCCTGTAATATATCCTTTAAAGCTGATATTGGAAAGTGTGTATCCTTTTGAAGATTTTCAAAACTTACAGCTTAATTCAATCAAACCCTTATTTCAGAATGTACACACTAGCTCTTTTCTTTCCAAAAGTAAAAGAAACTACAAAACTATTCTTGGGTACCCTTACTGGTATGCATTTACTTTTCAGAAATAGACATGTGGAAATGAGATGACTAATGTCAATAGCTGAATAAAATAGAGGTAGCTGGATGCATTGCACCCTAACATGTGTCGCAAGATTTGATCATAGTTCATAAAATGTCACACTGAAAAAAAATACAAAATAAAATGTCTCACTCAAACAGTGCATCTCTCAATGCTTGTGTGGTTCAGGAGAAATTAATGTATTAATAAACATTAAATGTAATAAATGTTTTATTGTGTAATGATCTTAAAGCATAATACCTTGTAACTACACAATTTGAAACACCAGTCAAAAGAATCAGTCACCTTTTCTAGTGAAGAGTCAAGAACAATGATGGCAAGCTTTCCCTTCAAAGAGCATATCAGACATGAATTACATTCCTGATAGAATGGAATATTTCATCATTGAAGGTGTGCATCTTACAAAAGATAAGGGGCTAATGCAGTGCACTGCAGCTAAGTGCACACTTTGCTCTTTTCAAATTTTAGCATTGTGCCTCCGACATCAAAAGGGCCATTGAGCGCATTGATACGTTCAATGAGCTTTCATCTTCTTACCTCATTACTAGAAAACTTTCTTTGATTGAGCCGAGTTTCGTCCGACAATGGGCTAGACAACTTTCACAGTCGCACAATGACTTGGCAACAAAGCTGTTGTCTGAAATCCTCTCGTGATGTTAGGCCCCCACGCTTTGACTCAGGCTTTGACTCAGCTCCTGCATATGAATTACAGTAAGATCCCTGAAAGTGAGGATTTGTAACTCCCCAGATCAGGAACTGTTCACGATAACCTCACCACAAACCCCCACATTGATCTGCTGCTGTAAAACATGAGTTGAGCTGATCAGATTGGTCTACTTAGTTCATTTCTATTGAAGCTAGGACAGCAAGAGACCATACAAGACCAGAGACGTACTGGCGTTCTTTGTCACACAAATTCAACATCTTCTCACACATTCATTTTGAACAAAGCTTCCAGGTAGTAACAATAAATAGTTTTCAACATTGTCAAAAAGACAAAACACTTTGAATCTTTTTAGTTCAACATCGAAACCCCAAGATTTTATTTAACATTTATTTCAGGACAAAATCATAGTTTTTATTGAGTCCTTGGCGTATTTACAGACACACACACAAACATCAACTCAATGAATTAGGTTTAAAAAGCCAGCTAGCCTCGTTATAGAGGTACGTCTCAGAGTAAAATAGCTATTTTCAACATGTTAGTGTTGTATATTTCTTTTTCCTTTGTGCTCTCTCTCTTACTCTGTCTGTCTGTCTCTCTCTGTTGCTCTTTCCATCTTTCTCCATCCTCAAAAAATTGATTTGGAGTGTTTGTTTTAAAACAAGCTCTGTGTAATTGCTAGGTCTGTATCAAGAGACCTGCTAAAACACAAATTATTATTTGACTCGTATAAAAGGTGTCCATCTGACCCAGGTAATGTAGGAAATAAGAAATCAAATGTATTCCCCTTTTTGCATGGGTTTTTCAGAGCCAAGTCTTTGTTAATCTTATCATGCTTTTCATTTACCTGCCTGCCGGAAAGTCATGTTCTGATAATGTCACATCTGATTGTGTAATCAAAAGTTATGCTACAAAACGCACTCAGTCATTTTACAAAGGGACACACTATATAAAGAAGGAAATGGTTATTTCCCAGACTGTGATTATAGAATTTTGAAAACAACACCAGAAAAAAATAATTAACCAAAATAAAATCAGAATAACCAATAGAACAGAAAATATGCATGTACAGGTCCAGAAATAATTGGACACATACACACGTTTAGTTATTTTGGCTGTTTACCAAAATATATTCAAGTTTCACTTAAATAATGAATATGGACTTAAAGTGCAGTCTCTCAGCTTTAATTTCAGGGTATTCAAATCGAAATTGGAGGACGAATTTAGGACTTACAGCTCTTCAATATGTGGCCCCCTCTTTTTCAAGCGACCAAAAGTAATTAGACAATTGACTCAAAAGCTTTTGCCTGGACAGGTGTGAGCTATTCATTTATTATTTAATCACTTAACCAGGTAAAAGGCCTGCAGTTGATTACAGTTGTGGGATTTGCATTTGGAAGCTGTTGTGAAGCAACAACATGTGGTCAAAGGAGCTCTTAATGCAACTGAAACTGGCCATCCTTGAGCGCACAGTATACTACAGATTCCCGACCTGGCGCTCGCCAAAGTGACTTCATAGGAGCGTCGTAGCTATTTATACTCTCGCGTGGTGCTCGTGACACTAGTTGCAGTCTTCTCCTGAACAAAGGTGCCGCAGCTGAGGAGAGGCTACCGACTTTGACATTTTCACGGACTAGAAGAAGAAGAAAAAGGCATCCTTAGGCTGCAAAAAAAAAAGAAATCCATCAGAGAGAAAGCAGTAACATTAGGAGTAGCCAAATCAAAAGTTTGATACATTCGAAGACAAAAAGAATGCACTGGTGAACTCTGCAACACAAAAAGGCCTGGCATCCACGTAGACAAAAGTGGTTGATAATTAAAGTATCCTTTCCTTGGTAAAGATAAACGTCTTCATAACATCTAGCCAAGTCTACCATAAAGAGAAGACTTCACGAGCGCAAATACAGAGGGTTCACAACAAGATGCAGACCATTCATAAGCCTCAAGAATTTTTTGGTCAGATGAAACTAAGATCATCCTGTACCAGAAGAAAAACGTATGGAGAAGGCTTGGAACAACTCATGATGCGAAGCATACCACATCATCTGTAAAACAGTGGAGGCAGTGTGATGGCATGGGCATGCATGGCTTCCAATGGCACTGGGTCACTAGTGTTTATTGATGATGTAATAGCAGACAGGAGCAGCCGGATTAATTCTGAAGGGTATAGGGATACATTGTCTGCTCAGATTCAGCCTAATTGAGCTAATCTTGATTGGACGATGATTTACAAAAGGACAATGACCCAAAACATAATGTGAAAGCAACCATGGGGTTTTTTAAAGCAAAGAAGTAGAATATTCTGCAATGGCTTTTTTTTTTGTCAATCACCTGATCTCAACACAATCGAGCATGCATTTCACTTGTTGCAAACAAACAACTGAAGACAGCTGCAGTAAAGGCCTGGCAAAGCATCACAAAGGAGGAAACCCAGCGTTTGGTGATGTCCGAGCGTTCCAGACTTCAAGCAGTCATTGCTTACAAAGGATTATCGACAAAGTATGAAAATGAACATTTTATTTATGATTGTGTTAATTTGTCCAATTACAATTGAGCCCCTGAATTAAGGGTACTGTGTATAAAAATGGTTGCAATTCCTTAACGTCTTATACAATATTTTTGTTCACCTTGAATTAATGCTGAAAGTCTGCACTTCAATTACATCTCAGTTGTTTCATCTAAATTCCATTGTGTTGGCGTACAGAGCTAAAATTTTGAAAATTGTGTCAGTGTCCAAATATTTCCGGACTTAACTGTATGTCACTTAGTTTTCCAAGACTCATTGCCTTCAGTATGCATCTCCTAAACCAGTGTTTTCAACTGGGGTCAGTGGAATTGCCCCACCTGAGTAAAACCACACTTGGTTTGTTTCAGAAAGTGCGAACCGGAACACTATCATTTGTTTGCTGTCTGCCTGTACTCAAGAGTCGAGCGAATGGCATTCACTTCAAACAAGTGGACTCCAATTGTACTGTTTTTTATTTGTTTGTTTCGTTGGAAAGTGTGAAAAGCTGTGGAGAGCTGGAGGGACATTGGACTTGGGCTGCAGTGAGGATCTCCAGCCACCAAAGTCAGTGACTAAGCTGGCCAGGGAGTAAGGGGGACGGGCACTCATTTAGCCAGGCATTGCTGATCTTGTTTGTGGTTGTCCCTGACAGCGTTGGCGACTCCAGTCCAAAGCACCTGTGTTTGCTCTCTAGCTTTTCTCCAATCTGCAAAAAAAAGCTGTGAGCGTGTCACATGGCCGCCAGATAGCCTGGGCACCATGGGAATACAAAAGCCAAAGCTTTTAGAACAGTTAATCATTAATGGTGCTTTTCTTTTGTCCCTTTTCAGTGCTGCCTGACAAGCTTTGATATTTCATAGTTGCGAAAAAGGTCAGACGTAGCCAGGTAGACAAGCAGAGACGAAAGTGCCCTTGTGGTTCTGTGATCTGAGCTGTTGAAGGGTGAAGGACGTAGGCATGACTTCATCAACCCCATTGGTCCCCCTCTGCAAATAAGTCAAGGACGACCATGTTACCTGTGGAGGAAAAATACAACAAATTATTCACAACAAAACATCTTTACCATATGGTAGGCTTCTCTGGGAAAACTGCTGCAATTATTTTCCTTGGCAAAACAACTCTAGGCAATCAATGAACTTAGCATTTGATATATGTTGTGCAGCAGAGTCAAAATCACACATGGATTATGTGAAATGAGACATTGACTTGGTAAGAAAGTTAAGGTTAATGGAATCAAATAAGGACAACATATTTGTGTCCAACATGGGGCCTGATTGAAATGATGACCATAAGGGGAACCTGTCATTCAAGGTTTGGTCCTGTTTTACCAGTTAATTAAAGGGCCCTACTCTTGGTTTGTTCCCTAGTTCATGACGTGAATAAGAAGTCCAGAGCTCATTTCATGCCTGTCAAAGTGGGCTTTATTGCAAAAAGGGGAAGCATGAACTAGCTTTCAGAAAAGCCGGGACACATTTATCTTAGAGGAAAATTAAGTCTACACAGGCTCATTCTAACGACGCACTAAAAGGCCCAGCGACAGCTCTTATCTCCCCTTTGCCTCAACTTGCCGATCGGTTCTAAAGAGAGTTTGTCTCGTTCCACACACCCCAACCCCCAAAGCCAATAACGCTGAAAGAGCTGCAAGAGAGTTGAAGAAGCTTGAGAGTGAAAGGCTGAAAATATATACCGAAATGTATGTGAACAAAGTGGCTGCCATATGTAGGGTGTATTTCAAGCTACAAGTCAATCATTAACACTGAGTATTTGGAGATATCAATTCTCAACTAGAGAAAAGTGAGATATTGGTGTTTTGGGGAACTTGAATCACATTTAGAAAATGTTTTGTTCCTCCAGCAATTAAAGCTACACTATGTAACATTTGATTTTCCGTAGATTAAAAAAAAATATGTATAGATGATTTTACTGAACACAGGCAGGAACAATATAACCAATTTCCGAAAATAAACATTATTATTTTGTCCTTAATACACATTCATTTTTAGTTAGATATTGTGAAATGTCGATTTTGCTATTCTAATTTTGTCTGTATTTTGTTTTATTTAAGTTGACATTTCCAATCCCTGAATCCAATATGCTAGTTCCTAATGTTAACTCGTCCGAAAATATCGTTTTAGGATTTTTGTAGCTTTCGAAAAAGTGCCATATAGTGCAGGTTTAAGCGCAGGTGATACATTAAGGTATAAGTGAGTGCTTGCCTTATTGACAGTGGTTTTATAAGGGTCTCTCTTATTAACTTGGTTTCCGTGGTAGAATATAAGTTGATTGTAGTCTATATGGACCCAATAACATCAAAAGGAAATGGGCAAAAATGTCAAAAAATGTACAAATGTACATACAGATGTATAGATACATTTACAAGGAATATCTGCTCTGACTTACAAATAAATATTTTCTGATTTTCTTAACTATATTGTATTATTGGGTTGGTAGCCGTTCAGAAATGTTTTTCACTTGTACCAGATGATTTGTTTGGTACACGTACATCCTGTGTAAACGTCATAGAGCCTTTATCCTTCCAGTACCTGCGTTGTCTTCCATGGCCAGTTTATTTGCTAATCCTGGCCAACAGTGATAAGGACCATTGGGTTTCCCTCTCAAATACATCCTTTCCAGACCACAATGAAATGCTCTTCAGAATCATCTAAATACGAAACCCAACTAGCATTGTCTGTTCCAGAAGAAAAAATACAACAGAAAAAATTAAGGTAAAAAAGATAAAATAATCATAAATCCCAAGCTGCTTCACACACCAGGAAATAAATTGGGTTGAGCAGAGTCAAATGGGTGGCTTAACGACTGTATGGTTCAAACAAAGGTTCCTGTTTCAAATGGGGCAGGTAGGAGATGAATGGCTTGGTAAACATATTTGACATACCTGGCTGGTGCCATGGGGCGGTCACAGCTCAAGGCAACACTGAAGGGACATTGTGTGCGGCAGTCAGATCCATCTACTTCTCGTGTCCGAACCAGAATAGCCTCTTCTCCTCACTGTCTCTCAGCTCTCCGATTGCACCGCTCCCTTGCCCCAGCCGCGGAGTCCCACTTCCCTTGGAAAGAGAGGGGGATCTCAGTAATGTTGTGTGGTAATAGTTTTCCTGTGATTTCTCCTCAGAGACATACATTAGCATCCAATCAGACATGCTGCGTGTGCACAAAAGCAATGGATTGGGATGTTGAGGCCTTTAGAGGATACAATTTATCCATTTACATTATACTAAAACATACAGTATATAGGTTATTGTGAATTAAATCTCACAGCTTACATACATTTCACTGCGGAATGCGTTTTTTTACCTACTCTGTATATAGTGTTTTATTGATAAAATAAATAATAAAATTCATCGAACTTCGATCAAAAAAAATTCTATTGCTGTAAAAAAAAAACATAACAATGGACTTTGCACCGTGGGAGACAGAGACAGAGCTAAAGGCATTCTGTAGAGTAGTGAGTTTTGGTAGGCAGATATACACAGGAGAATGGGGAACACCCAGGAATGTTTAGCCAACTCGCCCGCCACATTCAAGCATGTGTGTCAAAGGTGTTTGCCTGGTGTTGACACCTCCACATCGTGAGAGAGGTGTGTGAATGGCAGCCATGGGACTGCTATTGCTGAGTGCGCATTATGTTCAACAGATCCAACGCAAAGTGAGACAGCATAAACACAAATATCCAAACCTTTTTATATTTATTTATTATTGTTTTATTCAGGGTGACAGGGTAAGTGCATAAATTTCATCAGAAATTGGTGAAGCCACCACAAATTACAAAAACCAATATAGGTGCCAGACAATAGACCCACTGGCATTACAAAAATGAAAACAGTACGTGTAAAAGTATTTGTTATATTTTCCCATGTGATAGAAGTTCATTTGTCTGTATAAACAGAAATGTGTAAGCATTTACTGGAAATATGACTTAAACAAACAAATGGGATATTTAATGAATGACTGCATATATTATCCAAATGTTATACCGCCAGGGGAAACTGTCAACAAACTGAAAATATTTATTTGCATTAAGGGCCGATTTATTTGACCTTTCTGAAAAGTAATCCAACATCACTTCAAACACAGTAATGTATTATTTTACTGTCTTTAGAGTATTCTAACACTTTTTTTTCACTTTTTTCTCTATTTACAGAAAGACATTCTATATTATTCCAAGCTAACTTCAAAGAAAAACAAATCTCACAATTATAGTAAAATGTTATTAAGGTATTAATTTTAATTTAACCAGTCACAAACTTGACAAATGGATAAATAACTTAAATAAATTAACTGTATATATTCTCAACCTCCTATAAAATTAGTGTAACTTTATCAAAGATAATATATTTTTTTTAAAGATGGAAATCAATAATTAGATTTATAGAATACAAACAACTTTTATTTGTTATTTGACTTTATATGGTAGCAGGGATTTTAAAAAAATCTATTGTATGTAGTCCAACAAGTGTTATGTGAAAAACATTATCCATAAAAGCATTTTTTTGTAGCTTATGTAAATTAAATTGTTAAAAATAATACAAGTAAATGTTTTCAGGGTTATACTATAGAAATGTGAATGACCAATTATATCTATTCAAATTTTATGTGGTTTCAAATTGTGCACTTCTTGATAAAATCAGCTGTTAAATTAAATCATTATGACACTATGTTAAATGCTACTTAAATACCCAACAAACCACATTTATAGTTTAAAATGATAATGATTATACATTTTTATTATTGCTTACAGAAAATGATATGTAGTTATTTGAAAATAAAACTGTCATTTTACATTTGATGCCATTTAAAATGCTGCCTGATAAAAAATCTAGCTGCATGCCTACAATATTTATACAAATGGCATTGTTATAGGCAAACTAAAATTGTCAATGACAAATTCATCCTTAAATATATTAAGCGAGCATCACCTCATTCGAACTAACGTTCTTCCCTCTAGCTTGTCAAATGAGCAGCCAATGCTTGTACTCTCAGTTTCTGACCACCCACTATGATCTTCAGGGGCCTTATATTTGAATGCTGTGACTGTAGCGTCTTGGCTTCAGGCAGCCATACAGGTGATAAAAGAAACATTACATGTCAGTTGACCTGAAGCATCATAACATCAACAGTGAGCGAGTTCCTCAAGTGCCCGTTTGGTGAGCCTGAGTTCGAAGGCGCTTTGGGTAATTGGAGGAGTGTTGTAAGTTTAATCTTGGATGACTCACTCACTCTTTCTCCATGTTTGAATGCTGGGAGATTTTGAGGTGTACGGAGCCCCGAACTGATGTTCTCAGAACTAATAAATTACCTGGCCACAGACAACTTTAAGCAGTGTTGAAATGCCTTGAAAGGAGCTTTATTTCAGGGTCAGCGGAGCATGAAGCTGAGAGGAGTGCCAAACCCAGCACCACCCACCCCAGAGGCTGAGACCGCTCAGCCCAGTAAGACACCTATTTATTCTCCCATACATGAGCTCTGACATGCTCACTAAACGTTCTGAGACACATCAAACTGCCAAGTTGCTCACTCACAACCAAAACAAGTCGTCATTGTTTCTTAATGACAGCGCTCGCTTTGCTAATACCCAGGCTTCTGTATATTTGGTGTGTATTTAACGATGGATCATCTTTAACAGATTAGAACTTTTTAAAACAATTTAAAATTTAATTGGATATGTACCTCTACTTTCATTGCATCCTAGAGCTGATTTTGAAGGAGATGCACTTCCAGATCGTAACATGATAAGCTTGTCATTGGCCATTGTTATACTGGGGTAATCAGGCCTCCGTTCTGTTACTTATCATGTTGTCCATCTGAATTATGTTTCACAAAATAACAAAGCAATGACAAGAATGCCCTACAAAATGACAACAACCTGGCAAAGTTCCATTAGAAACATTGGGTGCATTTCTGAATTCATTTTGTGTCAGAGTGCGCATTAATAAATTCAAAGGGTTATCAGATTGTCCGTTAATTCAGTCTGGGTTGGGCCAGAACGCAGCATGCTCTGACTGAGGTGAAGTGTTCATCCAAGCGTTCGTCATAACATCAGTCAAGCACCCACAATAACTGGGTTTCTTGCAAGCTAAGAAGTCAAGCACCCAACCTATTGATTTTACCTTTAAGGTTAACGACTGGGAAAGTGTTACTGGTAGCAATGTAATACACACTTTAGTCAATGTTTTCTGACAGGCTAGAGCCAAGATATACCTATGATTGTCATTCAAGCCTATTGAATGTATGCACATTATAAATGGTTATTGTTCAAAGTGATACATCAAATGTGCGTAAAAGCCATCTTGCCCTGTACATAGCCAGGCTCTGAGAGCCACTTTTCTATTCATTCCCAGATTTTTGAGGGCCCCCCACACTTTTTTTGGCCTCTATATACTCCTGTCCAACGCCACTACCCACAGTACATTGCGGGGAAGAGGTAACATCCTGGGCTTCCAGGGCTTCCGCGAAAGGCATCGTCCACCAAATACGTCCTAGTATTGTGGCGAGACGCAGAACAGCTTAACAAGCTGTGCATTAAAAGTCCCGACCTTCAGCACTGTTGCTGCGATGAGACATGGTCACACTTTGAGGAGATTAATGATGAAAGTAGGTTATTAATTCTGTATAGAGAAATGGCGTTTGCTTCTAAAATGCACACTTTGGGACATTTAATATGATAAAATAAAAAATTGGGTTTCACTTTATTTGGATATTCAAGATGACTATCTGTAGATGCGTAGAGTATACTATAACAATCAAAGAATGTATTTAATGATTGCTACAGTTAAGGTTACGGTTAGCTTTAGAACAAGGGTAAGGGAAATGGTTATCAGAAAGGAGAATGTTTGAGTTTAGTTTAGTAGATTGTTCATTTAAACGTTATAGATAGTCTGTATATAGTCTGTAAATCATCTACAGATTGACAATCCAAAAAAGCTATGTGCTCCAAAAGGACAGATTTGTTAGTGCCCAAGACTGAAAAACAATGTTGAAATGCGCAGCGTATCTGAGCTGCATCTCCTCGGTGGTAAGTGGGTATCGTTACCATATCCTGTGCTTGACTTGTGCTGCTTCCTTTCTGGTGAGAAGAGGGGTCAGGTGTCCCCCCCCCACCCCAACAATCACCCGCTGTTTATTGAAGAGCGAGGCGGAGTCAAGGCAAACTACGGCACATGCAAAGGTGAACCTCGGCTACCGAGATACAAGGGTGATAGCGCATTCAATTAAACAACATCATGGCAGGCAGAAAGTAGGCAGATAAATTACTATACAGTACAGCCTACAATGGGAATTAAAAGTATAAGGCAGCTGGGCTCTTATCTGTCCAAGGCGAAGAAACCTGCCAACAAAGGGAGGCCTAAGACTAAGAGGCTTGATGCATGGGAAAGCCATCGGCCGGCCATTGTGGCTGCCCTTCTGCTGAGCAAATAGTCCAAACTGTTCATTCCCCATCTCCCATTCTCTCTGCGGTACATTGTTTGTGTCCTTGCATTTCATTCTGACTGGGGAAGATTGCTCTCAGGGCCAGTGAGCAAACAGCCCAGAAAAGAGCCGGCTATCTCCTGCCGTTCCCAGGAGAACTAGCATTTTTATTTCAGCTCCAAGCTGTCAAAGGATTGGAGAGTTTATGTCAGGATCCTGAATTAATTGCTTTAAGCTGAGGGGGTGGGCGACAGCGTTTTATCACCAAATGCTTAGTAAAATGTTTCTTAGAAATGATGCAACTCCGCCCTGCTATGTCGACGTTCAGCTGCCAAACATTTGGTAGTGGATACATACAGGAAGGATGGATTTCTGAAACACAAACATGTTTTGTTGTTGTAATGGAAGCACAATGGTATGAATAGTGATGGGCCAGCGTCTGGCAAGGACATGCCGTTATGGTAGTGAATTGAAAAGTTTCTGTTTATTTTTTCTATGATGATGATAGGTAGGCTACACGAGCCAGCCTTGGCAAAGAATGAACCAATCTTGCAGATGCCTCCATAAAACATATCTGGTTAGACATTTGGTTGAATGGGATATAAATACTGGAACCTCTGTCAATATGGCCAAAGTGACCTTAGAACCTTCTGTCATCCACAAAATCATCCCAAATCATTGTTTACTGTAGCAACTATACATGAAACATTTGGATATTTGACATGGCGGAATCTGTTTGCTGGGTTTCTAATTCCAAATAATATTCCAGAACTGTATTGCACTACCTTCCAACAATTATATCATTGGAAATGTCTTGTTTTACTGTTGAACAACATACAACACCACCCATACTATGGCAGAATTAAAGTATGTGTTTTTTCTTGTATTTCAAGTCTCATCATGACGACTAAAACTCACTCTTAGTCAAAGCTCTGGCTGGTATGCAGTTGCCTCATGAACATATTAGCCATATGTTTGTCTCCCACATGATGCTGTAGCATTTGAAAGGATTAATCTTTTAAAAACCATCATCAATCTAGTGCTCTACACCTGCTCAGTCTTCAAAGAGTTCACTGTTTAACTGACGCTAAACATGACCCCGGCTAAAAATGTGCAAACATTTGTAGTATAACCTTGCAATATCCTACTGCAAGCCCAAAGACACAGCTACTGTAACAGTACCCACATTTATTTTGATTTTTTATTATTATCAATATTTACAGAAATGCGTTCTCTCCTTGGAATAATCTGTACAATACCTCCTGTCGCTACTGGAAATAGGAAAATGAAATTCATCAATACGTCTGGATGAGCGACTTCTTACTCGGAGAGGATATTAAATCCCACTTGAGGTTATGTCACTGTCAGCGGTGAACAGGCAATGTGTTAAATAGTGTGCACCGGGGGAATACATACAGCTCTTGTCTTCGATGGTAATACGCTCAACTGCTCTATAGACATCAACAAGCTATCAGGAACACTTCAGATGAGCATCGGCCAGTACGTGATAAATGACATGGCTATTTCTATGGGATTAAATTGGGGATTAATTTAATTCAAGTCGGGGTATATGAATTAATTTAATGGCTGACCGTGGCACTTACATGGAGGGAATTTAATTTCAATCCTCGCAGGACACGTTTAAGGGGCATGGAAACATGTTAGATTTAAGTTTTGTAAAGACAGGGCAGTTATTGTTCAACGGTTGGATTTTGAGTTGATACTTATCTTTACATGTTACTGTGGTTAATTGTTCTTTTCTTTAAATTCACTTGAAATGTAAGGAAATGTGCGTTCAACTGGGAACGAGAAAGGGTGAGATGCATTAAAGGGGTGAAATGGCCTGCTTGAAAATTCGAAGAAGAGGAAGAGTCCCCGCTTGTTATAGCTACCTATTAAGAAGAGCAAATACGACGACTAACACCGATTCTGCATTCACTGAAATGGCTTTAAAATGAGCACATTATTTGAATGTCAGTGATTCTCATGAATGTTGAAATGGCAGCCTCTCTGACAAGCTGAGGAGGTGTAAAGGTGTTAAATTCAACTTGGAATCAGATTACAGAATTCAACCCCGCAAAACATTCCTTTCCCTGCATTCAGTGAAATTGGACAAGTCCCATTGTCAGATAGCCTGTCACACCGAACACCTCTACATAGAGGAGAAGATTTTACGTAGTTTGTTATTCAGAGAAGAGCGATGGGGGCCGAAAAGGCTTGTTTGCCTTAGCTGGAAGCGGAGATTGGTTTGGGGTTTAAATGAATCGCTGGCGCACTGCCTTTATAGGTTTCATTAACTTTTAATGAGTTGTGTGTCCATCTCTGTCTGGCCAATCGGGCTCAGGACTCAGTTCTGTAGGCCTGAAGGTGAGGACGGAGGCTGGCCGCCAAGCCAGGGACAAATGTGTGTGAGTTTCTGCACTGAGGGGAAACAGAGTAAAAGGTAATAAAAGATGGTTTGGATCCATGGCAGAAAAACATTCAGATAGATATCCATCATTACAGGCAAGTCTGAATCTAAAACCCCACTCTGAGTTATTTGAGCCTCAGGGGGAATAAAGGAACCATGTCGGATCAATCACAGCTGAGCTGGAATCTCTTTACCGCAGCTGAATGACGTACCCCTTTATGGTGACTTTGCCAACAAGGTCCGCTCTCAAAGAATCACATCAAACCCACTGGGAAATATGGCTGAGGCATCCTTCCGACCGAGACGTTACAGAAAAAAAGGCCCTCGAACCACATAAACAACACAATACCCATGAATAAAATCGACAATTCAATTGCGGTTATACCTAAATTCATATTTGTGATTCCTGTCATGTTGATTTAATATAGATCCTGCTGCCTGGTTGGTCAGCATTCAGATTGTACTAATGTAAATTAGACACCTGTCCAAAGTCCCCAAAAGTTGAGCATCTCCTAGAAAACCTGCTAGTAGAACAACAGAAAGCACTGTTGTCTAAGCCAATAGCTTGCGAGGGAATTATTGATCGGGGTGGTGTGTAGGGTAAAACGTTGACTCTAGCTCAGTATTCAATCCCAGTACAAAGCAGCATTTGTCTAGCTTAAAGTAATACTTACATTTAAGCAATACCTTGTTTCTGTTTCTATTGCAAACCAAAACCCTAAACCTAACCACCTGGAAGTTCCCATCTAAACTTAACCCAGTGATAATCAACATCTTCTTCATACATCCCATTTATTGGTCTGTCCAATTTCTCCACAAGGCAGTGAAAAATACTTTCATTAGGCTCTTCTGGAAATCTATACTCTTTTTTTTTTTCCTGCTGAGTTTGCCTACAGTGCCTGCTGTACGTGGACAAGCGCCGACAATCGATGCAGTCTGAGAGGTTGAGAGGCACCCCGTACAGCACTGAATAGGCTGTCTTCAGGTCAGTTGTTTGTCCCAACAGCTGCTGCCTCCATGCAGTCAATGGCCATTGTTGACTGGCCTCTTTATGACATCAGTGTAGCCCTGTGTGTGTGTGTGTGATGCGTGGCTTAGGGTGAGTGAAATCCAAGGTCTGGAATGTCACACTAACACGTTAGAGAGGTACGGACACATCCCAGTCACCGGCTGTGTTCTTACTCTGTCTGCCTGACATTCTGCCTTCTTCACTGACCAAAATCCCACTGACCTCTCTACCTGCTCTGCTGGCTCAAAACTGGCGTGCGGCTGTATACATCAGAGTATAGCAAGCCAGGTGTACAATGACCGCAGGGTGGTACCTGTGCAATCATGTTCACGTGTACCTTAATGCCTGTGTCTTTAATCAGATGTTTCCTCATAGCCACTCGCAGAAAAGGGTGGGTGTACAGTACAGTATGTAAGTGGATTGGACAGTTTAGAGCAATGTATGGAAGACGGTTGTGCAGTAGAGTGAAGAGACAGAACAGAAATGTGTTTACAGTAGTGTAATTGGTAATGTAGCCCGAAACTGAATGTATTCTTGGTAGAAGAAAAAAGTGTATTTAGAGTGGAGAGGTCTAGAGAGGTGTGTGTACTATAGAGAGATACAGAGAAAGGTTTTTGGAATTGAGAGATATGGAAATAGCATGAGCTGGGGTTCAGTGTGTGTGGAATGGATTCATAAAAGGTTGAATGGTGAGAGGCAGAAGACTTGTTTCTGCTAACTGCTGATGGCTAGTTCCCCATGAACTAGCCACTGAAACACTGGCAGCTGCTAAATGCAGATGTGTCATGAAGCGACATAAATGGAATGGAGTGGGCGTTACTACTTCAATACTACTTCCAATACGAGTCGCTAAATGCATTAAAATATATTTAGTCATTTGAATAAGCTGAAGTGTATAGAGAAAATTAAATATTTAAAGCAACATCTTGTTCTGTATTATATAATTTGTTACATTATATAGCATATGCATTAAGCACGACTTTATGTTAATACCGGTAGCATGGACACTAATGTATTACTGCGCCTGTGCAGAAAATAGATGATTGAACTTAGTTACATGATAAAAGTAATATGAAAGTTATCTCCAATTTGAACATAGTTTTATTGCTGTACGTGTACTAATGGTATAAACACAATACACCTGTTAATGAAGTGTTTTCTTCTCCGTTTTCTACTTTGAATAAATATTTTGCCAAATAGAAAAACTGAAATAAAAAGTGCAAGTGAAATATGACATATATCCGCTGGTAAATTATAACATTAACGAATTTATTTTTATGACATGTTGTCTTGTAATCCATCGATTAGAAAGTGTCAAATATTTCAAATTGCTTACCCGTAAAAAAGATATTTATAAACATCTTTTGCAGTTGTCAATAAATAATTAACCATCAATGTTAAATGTGATTTTTGTATGTTTTTTGTTTGTTTGTCTGTTGTTTTTTTTGCGACAAAGTTTGTAAGTTTATTTACATTTCTCTATACCCTATTCAAAGTAGTAATCACATCAACAGTCTACAGGTATAATAACAAAAATAATAATACCACAGAGTAATAATAAAAATATATCAAACGTAGCGTATGGAACCGTGTGGGCGGGGTTTTCCAATTTTTATCTTAATGTGAAATCGCAGAGAAGGCCTTCCCGTGTATTGCAATGCACAATTCGCTCAATTTAAATTGCTGTTTTTAATACGTCTGTGAGTATTGTGTTATATGCATGCATATCCTAAATGTATTCATTTAAACGGCATAAATTCGCTTTATTGCGTTGAAAAATTATTCATCCAATGTCAACAATATAGAAAAAACGCTACGAACGTTAATTGAAGGAAGATGCGTCGTGATGCGGAAGGCGGAACTTGTAAAAAAAAGAAGGCTTTGAGTTTTGACTTTGTTGTGTTTTAATATACTGTGGGATAGCAGTTTCCCTTGCTAAGATTTGGGATTAGTAGTATTTCGCGTGAAAGAGGAGTTAAGTCGGGGTAGTGTGGTCGGTCCCACCCCTGCAATAGGCTATAACAGAATTACAGCTTGTTAGACCGGTGTCCTGCTATCACCCGGGAGACGGTTCTACTTGGGTGTTCCAGGCCTAGATGTTGGCTGCAGAGCTAAGGCTACGGTGTTTTCAGTGAGAATACATAGACAGAATTATAATTATATACCAATCAAAACACACGGTGTAGGTAGTCATGCGCAGGCAATGTGAATAAAAAATGAAATAGCTCATGTCAACTGACCAGATTCTTTATCCAGTCAAATTTATACAGGACAATAATATTCGTTTTTTTACCTTGTGAAGGAAATGTTTTCTATTTAGGCAGGAATCTTATTCTCGACTTAATTAACTCGATTTAATTAAAAGCTTTGGTGTATAGAGTATATAGTGCAATAAAACGGCCATTATAGGCAGCAACAACCTCATCCAAGTTGGACAACAACATGTTCTATGAATTCAATTGGTTTGGAGAAATTGCAGGGGTTCTTTGCGAACGTCAAACTACAGAATGCAAATGTGACGACTGTTAGTGGTAGGAAATTTACATTATTTGTTTAACCAACGTAAAGGTATTAACAAGCTAGACCATCGCTGATCTTGTTTCTATAACAACAGCGAGGAGGTTGGCTGTGATGGTGCGACCAGGCATTTCTCCTTGCTGACTTTTGAAATTCATTTTAGTTTGTGTGAGCTTGATTATGTGGATGTGTGTGTGTGTGCGTTTGTGTGTCTGTGTGCGCGCATGCGTGTGTGTGCGCGCGTGTTTACTACGTAGTGATACATGAACACTTGCCAATTTTTCTTAGCGACAATAACTTTTTCAAAGTATACCAATTCCCCCAGGTAACCTATCTCTGATATTAACTTAATTAGACGATGTAGGTCTGATGTCAGTCGCGTAAACTCTCGTGCTCTTTGGGTAAGAAGGTTCCCCATTGCAGATTGAGGCTGGTTACCTTTGAACCAGGGTTCCAAAAGGCCATTCCCATTTCACTCTGGTCTGGAGGTGGCTGCAGGGGTTATCCCCTCCATCGAAGAAGTAGATAAAAAGAGTTTTGTCAAACGATTGAATAATAAGGGTAATCTCATTACTCAAAAACGTTCAGTGCTTTGGGATCATTATGGGTTTTTATCTTAATAACTAAAGTACTAAACTACTACTCTCAACAAAACGATGGATTTGTTTTCTCTAGTATGCCTTTATGCAAAAATAGAATATTCACTGTTGTTATTATTATGTATTTTTTTTATGTTTCATATGTATGTATGTATGTAGTATGTATGTATGTATGTATGTATGTATGTATGTATGTATGTATGTATGTATGTATGTATGTATGTATGTATGTATGTATGTATGTATGTATGTATGTATGTATGTATGTATGTATGTATGTATGTATGTATGTAGAACCTAATATATGTAGCTATAACGATGGTTATGTATTCCAATAATTAATCATATTAATACTAGCCGTATAGTTTAAGGCCATTATAAGTCCAACTAATTATAAATATGTATCATAGATAAACTAGTAAAGATAAAGACGATCATTTTCTATAGCTAATTTTTTTTTTGTTGCTAAACTTATAAAAAAAATATATACACTGGAAAAAAACATCCATTTAATAAAATGTATTCAACTTTTTGCTAAATATTTCCTTTAGTTCATATTGAAATGCGATTTAAAGTAGCTTAAGTTGGGTTGCTGAAACTATACATACAAATTCTATGCAAAAAGTTGACTTGATTTTAATGAACAGTGATGGCTGTTTTTTCAGTGTAAATATATAAATTGAAGTCAAATATTTTAATCGTAGGCTATATACAGAGGTTGAAGTAAAAACAGCTCGCAAGTGGTGGCTGTACATTTGAACTGCAAACGTGCCCATAGCCCGTCGTCTAGTAAAATGTTATATTTTTATTGCAAAGATTCAGGACCTCGGGCTACAGTAAAATTGACAAAATCCTCAAGTTCCACCACTGGCTATAAACCACCTGAACACTAACATTTTATAGTTTTCAGCACCAGGGTTTCACAACATAGAGCTCATGCGAACAAGTGATCTTCCCATTATATCACTGCTATCTAACAGATGCAAACGCTTCATGAGACGCAATTGAAAGACGCTGATGAAAAGGCAACCTCTGCTACATAACTTGCAAAGCTTTGAACTACCCATTGTCATGTGATATCCAATACGGCCTGCTCGAGGATTTTTCTCGAGCCTGTTCTCAAATCCCCTCTAGCTTACCCATGTAACTCTTATGCTACCTACCACACAGCGATTTCAATTTAAATTATTTCAGGAAATATACAATTAAATGTCCATACCTGTGTAATACAGTCGATGCTTATTGGCAATAGCATATCGGAGCCCATTGTGGAACCTCGCCTTTCAGCCTTCTGCAAAGGGCTGGAGACATCACGGCATTTATTTGAGCTCAAACTCTGTCACTGTTGACTTTAGCACAAAGCAAAGATTTCACTGCCTCGCTAGTTTAAAAAAAACGATTATTTTACCGCGATATCGATCAGTGTGCTATAAAAAATCAGCTTAGCGTTATTTCTAAAACGAAGAGAACAAAATGTAATGTCTATGTAAATTTACTGAGCGGTGACGTCCTTTCTTAGTTTATACTCATGCAATTTGGTTGTGCATGCACACTTCCTATATTGTGAGCATAGCCTGCACTCCATTGTTTACTGCCTTTGTTTATTCACAGATCACGGGTGTTTAAAGTACGATTTGTGAGAGGGACTGGAGAATAAACGCACACTTTAGGCCTACGTGTTCAGAAGGTGAACCGGTGTCCTATTTGGCAGTGGGACAAACGAGTCCACTCCGCATCCCATTGGATTTGAAAGCGACCCGCAGACGCTTGGTATCACACTTGTAACTAATGGACAATTTTCAGTGGTCAGAATGTAGCCTGCGGATTTCGATTAATTTGGAGTATATATCATCAGGCTCCTTTGAGATGGGATCTATATATTAAGTGGTTTAAAGTTTATTAGTACTTTTAAAAGGGGCGTTGTGACAAAGAACAAAGCAGCTACAGCATCACATGCAGTAGCCTCTCTTTTTAAAATCAGCCCTCTTTCCAACTACTCTCCTAAAGCCATGGGAGACTTTTAAGTGATAAGGAAACAAATGTAATCTAATGATCTCCACGTAAGGGTGTGTTCAATCGGGTGAATCACACTGTGTGTTTGTTTGTTTGTTGTATGTGTGTGTATGTGTGCGTGCCTGCGTGCGCGTCCGTGTTCCTGACCGCGTGTGTGTTAAATAAAGAGTTAATATAATGCATTATACAGTTGTAGTCTATAAAAATGACAAAAGCGAACGTATTGAACCAATGCCATTATATAGTAGACTGAATGATAAATATAATTTATTGAGACTGTCACATTACTAAAATTGTTCTATATTATTTCCATGTGACACTGAGCCGCCCTTCACCATTTGATATCACCTGCAGGGAAAAGTTTAAAAAATTGCCCACAAAATTGGCAACACTTTTGTTGTCATTATTAGGCTATTATATAGAACACCCTACTGTGTTGAGTTTAGCTGAAGAATACCGTTTGGTGCATGTCCTCACTTGTGGCCATTTTAACTCATAATCTCCACCCTTAAATAGGTCACCATCTTACTTGGAATAAAAACGTGTTTTATATATATTTATATATGTGTGCGTGTACTGTTTTTTAGGCTAATATTTGTGTTATAGTTGTATGGCAAACTGTATATTACATGCTTGGAATATTATTTTTTTGCATTTAATCAAACTAATTTCACATTTTGATTTTGCCACAGTGACACACCCCTAACACACCTAGTTATTTAGGTTAAGGATCTTTTTAGATATTTTTCCGTACATGTTATAAAAAGGTGCATATAATTATTTAGTAACTCTCAATATATACTATTTAAATACATGTAGGGTCAAAGTCATGATTTATTTAACTGACCGTGGGGAGGGGGCTGATATCAACCCATAGTTATTAGTGTACACCTGCAGGTTTTGTGATTTTTTTTCCCCCTAGGGATTTACAAAATTTTGTATTTACTTTTATTTTCTTTAGTTCTTATCTTTATGGTCATTGTCAAAATGTTGCATCGTTATGTTTTCGAAATTATCATATATCTTTCTTGCTTGTTCAATACACATGGATAATAGGCATGTTGTGCACTTCAGTTTACATAATAACTATTAATTCGCAAAAGGCTTAATGAAAACCTTTTAACATATAGACTAAAGACATATATAGATTATTCTTTGGTTGAAAACATAGGGGGTTTCTAGCGGTGCTGCTACTAAAATAGGCCGATACATGATAAGAAAACTACTGCTGCCATTGATAATAAAAACAATAATCATAATCCTTATAGGCTATTATCGTTTTGACATATTTTTATGTAGAAGAAATATTCCATGCATTTACAAAAACAACCAATGTCTTTCGAAAAAATCCAAATAACACTTTAATATATTCTGTTCTTGTTGTCAACTACAAGAATGCACATTTAATACATACAAGCCATAAATAAGAATTACACAAATTATTGAAGAACTTCAATCTTCTGCGATGCATTGAAAATGATGTCGGAATGCGGGGTAGCCGCATTTTACAGGATAATAGTCTTTATGTCCATTCTGAATGCCGCATCTTAAAAAGATTTTGTCACATTAATATTAACATCCCTTTACAAAATAATTGCTAAACCAACTTGACAACTAAATCAGTGGGAAACGTCAAAAATATCTGGAATAGGCCTACATATGCACAAACTTTAATTTTACAAATGTACAAGTTGCTGAAAAAGGTCCGTTTGCCAGTTAGATGCAGTTTATGTGGAGTTCATAATAGGCCTGGAGTAGACACCTTGATAGTATGATGCCTCACTGGGTATTGACGTGGAATCTAATCCCGGTTTTCCCATTGAGCCCATGGATAGCGCCCCGGCCATTGAGGAACCATAGCCTGAATAGTGCATCACCTGCTCGTATGTCTTTAGGTCCATTTTGTGGTGCTGTTGCTCCGATGACATTAAGTTGTTGATGGAGAAGGGATGATTAAACGAGTAGTGATGCTCGGGTTTCAGATGCACTTCGTGCGCCAGCACCGAGTGATGCTGTGACATGAGGTGTCCATGCGCTTGGGAGTGGGACACCGGTGACGAGGCGTGCTCTGGACTCATCGCCTGGGTCGACGACTTCATGTCTGACATGGACCTTTTGTGATCGTTGGAGGAAGAGTTGGAATGAGGGGACTCATTGCCGTTGCAACTCTCTGAGCTGCTGTTGGAGCCGCCTTCTGATGTCTTTCGGCCGGACTCCTTGCACATCTTCTTTTGTCCGTCACACTTAAAACGCTTCTGCCTCCTCAGATAGCAACCATTCTCGAACATGTTTCCCGAATCCGGGTGGAGTGTCCAAAACGAGCCCTTGCCGGGCTTATCCGGGGATCTCGGCACTTTGAGAAAACAATCATTGAACGATAGAGAATGCCGAATCGAGTTCTGCCAGCGTTGCTGGTTCTGTCGGTAGAACGGAAAAAGGTCCATTATCCACTGATAGATCTCGGCCAGTGTAAGCATCTTGCTGGGGGACTGTTGGATAGCCATAGTAATGAGTGAAATGTAAGAGTATGGTGGCTTGGCATGAGTGTAGCTCCTCCGATAAGTCTTGGGGTCCCTTGATCTGTTGATGCTAGACTGTCCATACATGGGGCTCATAGCGTTCATGTTAGCATAGGACGTTAGTGAGTTCATGGACGGTGGTTGCGCTGTCATTGGGCTCATGTTTGGGCTGAGCGCGGCACTCATGGCCGTCATGCCCACACCCATGCCGTTCATTGCTCCGGTGCCTGGTGACATGCCGGTCATGGAGGGACTCATGGCCGTGTTGACATATGACATGTTCATGGAGTTGGCTGTCATGTTGACCGCGGTGTTCATACCGGACATGCTCATGTACGTGTTCATTGAGTTCATCCCCAGGCCCGTGTTCATGTTGCCAACCGAGGTATAACACTGGAAAATAAGCCAGGAAAACAATGATTGTTAGAATGGCTACATTGACAGTATTTAACATGTTCTAGACCTGTAGGCCGAAGTATTTTAAAAATAACATCACCGATATGCTATTAACAATTAAGTGAATAATAATTAGGCTTATTAGTAAAATGTAGGTTAATCATTAAAATATATCAAAATAGGTTAAAGCAAACAGTTCCAGGGTCCTAGTTAAAATAGTTAGCTATATACAGTAAGGTTGCTATAGCCTATATATATGAAAAAAACCTAATGGCTGAAGTACAATGTTACACCATGTATACCAATTGTAATTCCGAGACTAAATAAATCAAGTAAAATAATTATCATAATGTCTTATTCGCTAATCATCTTAAATACAAATACAAAATCTATAAAATTGTTGTCGTATAGACAATATTATAGAACCCGCAACACTAATATTTGAAGCAATCGTTCATCAATCAAATAGTCTAAATCAAATGTTTGCTCAATGTTTAACGTGGCAAATTGATTTTGTAAAGATAAATTCAGACATGGAATTACAAAATAAGTCAAAAGTTTCTTCTAAATGTCGAGCACAACTTTGATAGGATAGTGCATTGCGTAGAGATGGGGGAGGATTTGGAGGCGCCTCAAGTCAATATTTGATCACAAAGTTAATATTATCTCTGGGCTAATAGTGAGTTGTATAAAATGGGTTCGGCTTTAGACGAAAAATATATATATTTAAGGTACCCACCTCGGGCTCTCCGTAGTAGGTGCTCCAGTCTGTGTGTTCGTGTCCTTCCATTTTAACTGCTCCAAGCATCATGGAAGTTCCGAATAGTTATAAAACCGTTTCTCCGCAGAAGAAATGGCAAGGCGCTCTCTAATAGATGGTGATTTGGGACCAAGGGGTTTTCAGGTAGTCGGTATGCTTCTTAGTCAAGGACTTGCGCATGTGTTTCTTTCAGCCAGCCGTGCCCACAGGCGCTGAAAAGCGTCTGATGATGACTGGAGTTCAAATGACGTTCAGAGCTGGCTGTAAACGCTATGATATAGCTCTGTGCGCCAGGCGAGCCTCCAATCCCTAGCCTACTTCTTCGCCTGCCATATTTGAATAATCTCCTCACACCTATGCGTGAGACTTCTCGACTTGCGCCCCTTTTGTACACCTGCGTGGACTGAAAGGAACAGTCTCATATGAAAAGATTAATTATAAACTAAATCTTATTGAATTTCAAAAGAGTGGGGGGGGGGGGGTAGAGAAGTTTAAGTGCTGCTTTGGTGCTAGTTTATCATCATGTTTTCAAACGTTGCTTCCAAGATAAAATGTTAACTCATCTTAATCGTTTTTTTCTCCTCATTAAAAACTAAGGCCTATTTTCAGTAGTCTACAAATCTTTTTGATTTTTAGTAGGTCAGGTTAAGAGAAGCTATAGCCTAGTTTTGAAACAAATGTGAAAAAGATAATTTTTGTTTACATTAGGCCTTGGCTAAATAAACTGTAGCCTAAAGCAAACGAAACAAAGAGTTGTATGAAATCATAGCCTACTATTCTCCACCCAAAAATATTTATTTTAAACTTCTATTGACCAATATGGGCTTACTATATAGAAAAACAAATTGCACGTTTATGGCATTATTATGTTATTATCTGTTTTTAATCTCGTTATTAGATGTCTGGTCAGAAACATTTTAGGTAAGCGCGAGAGGGTCAAGGCGTGTACTATTGTATTGATTGCTGAGAACACAAGGACTGCTGTAAGCTACATTAAACATAGTAGGCTAAAGTTTATTCAATGTGTTTGAGCACTGCCGATTTAGCGGATCACTTTGACGGCGGCAGATATGGCGCAGGAAACAGAGATTAAGGTCATTAAGATTTTGTTTAGCCTATATTAAAAAAAACATCTTCCATCCACTAACTAGCCTATTTAATATTTTTTTAAGGCGAATAATTAGAGTGACTCAATGAAATTATGATATTGAGCGACAATAAACATAGGCTATAGATTAATGTTAAATAATACAAATAAAATCCATATTCCCCACCACAGATGTAC
Organism: Umbra pygmaea; assembly: GCA_016801145.1. Classification (NCBI taxonomy): domain Eukaryota; kingdom Metazoa; phylum Chordata; class Actinopteri; order Esociformes; family Umbridae; genus Umbra; species Umbra pygmaea. Next base: position 31,500 of record JACXGM010000973.1, on the reverse strand, counting down.
TAATAGAATAATAATGCCTTAAGTAAAAAAATATATATGGGGCTAAATAAACTTCAAGCATGATGATTAAATTTCTTTTTCATGAGTTAGTGATATTATTGTTTAACTCATTGAAAGGGATAGAGGACTCCTCTTCGACGGAAGACCTTTTTAAAAAGGACGGAATTGAGGGATTCAGACATTTTAAAATCAACTGTGTGCCTTTCAATTTCTTTAGCTGATGAAAAGCCAATACATTATATGATTGAAGAAACAAAAGCATCTTAATTGTGCTACCCCTGCTCTCAAACACGCCATTAGACATTGCACGTTATGCCTACAGAGATGCATTGTCTATCCTTGTCTATGTTTGCACCACAATACAATAGGCCTAATTATTCTAGTAGAAAGATCAACGTTTCATAGCGCCCTCTCTTGGTTATTTGTCTAACATTATTGTTTTTGGCGAATTGGGGTACTTAACGGGCAAAAAACATGTATCTTTAAAGCCTATCGTTATTTTAATTAACGTATTAGGCTATTATTTCCTTAATTGCAGCGAGCCATAGCCTACTAGGCAAGGCATACTATTAGCGCATTAAGATGATGACAGAGAACGCATGGTGCCAGCCACGTGTCATTCGATAAACATATATTTGACTGCATATAGACCTACTGTAGAAACATCGCTTAACTATCGGAAAAATAACATTAGTAAAGTAGAGTAAACGGTTCACTGTTGACGAAGGGCCAACATGCTTACCTTGTAATTTAGATCATGATGATGACCACCTCTTGGTGTGTTTCAGGACTACAAGCACGCACATCACATTCTTGTAGCCTACATTTTAACAGGAAAGATCATTAGTCTAAATTTGCATGATTTGGACATGGAACATTTTATTTTAATAAGCATGATATTTTTCTACAAGTGTACGCATTGCGAAACAGAAAGTTAAAATATATATATATATATATATTTTTTAAATAAATCCTGATATGCAATTTCACAGTCTGTATGTTCTAGTAAAACATTACCATTTATTTATCTAACACATTTTCAGGTCTGTAGACTGTATAACAGCAATGTAGGCTACGTTCAATACTGGCCAGCCTGTGACAACGTTACCGAATGTCCTCTAGAAAATAATGCTAAAACAACAGTAGACATTGTATCACGTCTTCTTACATTGGAAATGTGGTTAATCTTTGCTTGAGGAGCAATTTGAATCCTTTAACATGATCACCCACAAAACAATACGGCCAGAAATTCGATGAATGACTAATATGTTACCTCTATGCTTTCAACCAAAAGGCACAATCAAATTCCAATCGCGCTTTAACCATTTAAAACCGTAAAAACATGGACCGTCACGATATTTTTACCACTTCCATTTTCTTATTGAGTTTGATCTAATCCCACAACAAGAGTTGATACCCATACCTTTACTTGTTGTAAGGATGTGTAATGTTAGTTTCGTGTCTTATAGTTTGTAAAAATGTATTTGGACTATTGCAGCCAAATCTGAACATTTAAAAAAGTTTACCACTGGTAACATCATTTAAACAAAATGGATAACGATGGCAGAAGTCTCGTGTATATCCGTGCCTTTATACCATTCGTTATGTGTATAGCCATCTAGGCCATCTCTATGATGAAATAACCAATTTCAGTTAAAATTAGAGATTAAATTAAATGAACCCTCTTGAAGACTAGGTGATTTCCTCAACGGGATAATCAGGATGGGTCACCCATCGACTAAGTATGGAGGACCTAACAATGAACTTGTTCGAATACAGAAGCTAAATTACAATGGTATATATGATTTCAGTAGCATCTCTTCGACTCGTACATTAAAGGAAACCACAGATGATGAGCAAGTAATTATAGATTAATCAATTATATTCACAAAGTTCAGATGAGTTGAATAACAGGTTGACAGACATCCCAGGAAACACCTCACGGCCACATAACCTGTTCGAAATTGAATCGGTTCTCAATGGCTGCTGTTGCAGCACTTGAACTTCCACATATTCTGGATAATGGTGTGTCATCTCTCCTGTCAGATACTGTACTACTCCAATGGAGAAAGTATTACAAATCACCCTAAAAAAAGTGCCAGTGTGGCTTTGCATTTTTTATTTTGAGATGTGAAGCTATATTTGTTAACTTGTCATACAGGTGACAGATAACCTAGGCTTGTTTCAAAAGCCAATTCATTTTATATTTGGCTGTCAAAGCAACCAAATATCAACATGTACAGACATATTATTTTGTAAAAATTGTTTACTTGGATGATGATTAGCTAGTAGAATAACTCATCAAATAGCTGAAGTAAATTAAAGCAGTAAATATTGATGTGACGTCGATTACGTGGTATACGTTACCACAGCTGTCTCCCAATCAGTATTTAGGATTCAAATCATCGGGTTATAATGGCCTAATCACACTGCAATACTGTTATTTAGATTTGTCACCTGACAAAAGGATGCATTCATTGGCACACAGTCAAAAATTCTTATGTAACATTGTACATTTTTGTTAAATCCTTCATGATTTATTTATTAAGACAAGCCCACAATGGAATTGTGTTCCTTTATTAATATAGTTTGTTGTCGTCACTGATTTACATTTATAAATTGACCTTTTCAGATTTATTTCACATAATGCTAATAACATGTCACCAAATGTATCCCCCAACACTTTCCCTGGCTGGCCGTGATCTTCCTGAACTAAAATATTGTTTTATGTAGTCACAACGTTTTAAGATATGCCCACAAAATGATTGAGGTAAATTGTAAATACATTTCAATGACGTTCTATATTTTTGTTTTTAATGCATGGTTAGGAAAGATAAATAATGGATGAGATTGCTGGGGGCAACTGGTCTTACTTTGCTTTTTTTGTGTGTGTGTGCAGTTAGACATTGTTCTTAGGGGGGGGCAGTTAAGGTAATTTTGCTGAGAGTCAATGTGGAGATTAACATTTCCCCCCATGACATATTTCCCCAAAACATTGCCATATATTTGTATTGTTTCGGTGGACTTCTAATAACCTCTTTGCTGCGTCTAGATTATAGACAAATGAGCGATGATGAAGTCGGTCAGGGGGCTTTCTTATTAACAAAAGTACTCAAGTTATTTCAACACACTTCAGTTTGTCCAAAGTAAAATAACAAGTTCAGATGATAAACCATTGAATAAACATAATATTTTTAGTGTAATGAAGTGATGTTTTTTTGAACCCACAAACTAAGGTCTCTCAACTCAAATGAAAGTTTGTCAAACTTAAAGCAATTAGTTCTTCGAATTAAATATTTGTAGTCTTATCTACTATCTAATCGAGTAGTTCCAACAAAGTTATTCAATGCATTTCAACTTACCATCTGGTTGAGTAAACTTAAAAGTTTAAGTAACTTCTAAAATACAGAATGCTCTGCTCTCGGAGGCCCAAAGACATCTGATTGTCATCATCCCCTTTTATAATGAGGGACACATTCATATTTTGGACAACATATGAGTGCAATTATCATGTGCAAAAGATCTATAATCGTCGATGGTCTAATTATTAAAAGACAAATTGTGTTATGGTTTTGAAATCTGTTTATCATGATCCATCATACCTCATGGCACAGCAAGCCACATAATACCAAAATATATATGTACTTTTCTTCCATCAAATGTATAAAAGATTATGTTAAACCATCTTTGATTCTACAAATGTTGAATTATCCACTATTCTCTAATAATGTTCAAAATTGAAGTTCTCATAACTTCACATTTTGAGTCAACGTGTTGGTATTTTCAAAGTGGAGTGAACACATTTTTCCTGTCTGACTGAACTTTTTTTTATACATTTACAAGTCAACTCAAAATGATTGGTTCACTCAATATATTATTCACAGTTCAGCCAATTTATAGAATATTGTGTTAACTGAGTATTGCAAGTTAATGTAATATTTCCTAAACAATTGTTCACTCAACTTAAAAAATAGAGTAAACCCTATGTTTGCAATTTGTCTTTTTTACAGTGTACTGTAAAAAAAATAATTTGCTAAACAGTAAAAAGTACTGGCAACTAATTACCAGTACTTTTTTTTATTATTTTACAGACATTATCACAAATTACTACAACAATATGAGCTCAAACTGTATAGTATTTGCATTAAAATTAAAAGAAAAGTCCATCAGTATTCTTTTAGGAACTGGTGTGCATTTAAATTGGTGAAAAGACAAATGAAACCTTTCATCTAATATGTGGCTGATTCCCTGAACATGACATATGGTGCAGCCCTCTGCTGAAGGGATGGAGTTGACCGACTCAGTTTGGTAATGCTGAAAACAGAACCATACCTCTCAGAACTTCTCCCAAATTACGTTCTTAGGAAACTACTTTGAAAACATGAATTGCGTTATATTCCAACATATTTAGGGTGTTTTAAAATTTCAGCTGCACCTTTTGCTATTAGGCTATAATCTTCCTTCTATTACGTTGTTCCTGCATATTTCATTCATCATGCGAGAACTTTCCACACATTCCATAGCGTTCAAATTTATATTCCAACGTTCACAGTTAAGGACGTTACAAATGGTTAAAGTTAGGCATGATGTTACTAACGGTTAAACTTCGGATTAAGGTTAGGGTTAACATTACAAAAAAACAGAAAATCGCCTGTCTGCATCACGCTGGACTGAAAAAGAAAACACACAAAGTGTCCACCTGGTTTGAACATGCGGTATGAAAGTAACAATTTATACGCCCGTCCACCATCCCCGAAGCTCTAGCAATATCTACACTACTTACACGCTATGTCATGATCTTCATATTTTACGTTAATCAGCTTTTAAATTTAATTCCCTGTAAGCGTAATTGACCCTCTCATATGTTCATATTTCTCAAATTTGGTTTTGGCAAAATAGTTTTCTGAGAACAAAATTCATGCGATTGTGTTCTCTGAAAACGCATCCTCACTTTGTCTCTGCTGCGTGCAGGTTGGTTCTCTCATTCTAGTGGTGAAACCACCCCTCACATGAAACAATTTGCCGTGCTATGTTATACATAATCATTTTAGTAGACACTTATCCAGAGCAACTTACAAAAGCAAATTAGGATTTAGTGCTTAGCTCTAACTCAAACTGGTTTCTTGAGTTGAGTTTACTATACTCAAATTTTCTCCACAGTCACCAGACCTCAATCCAATTCAAAGCACCTTTGGAATGATGTGAAAGGGTGATTCGCATCATGGATGTGCAGCCGACAAATCTCCAGCAACTATATGACATAATAATGTCAATATTGGCCATAATCTCTAGCATTTTGTTGAATCTATGCCACAAAGAATTAAGGCAGTTCAAGGCGAAAGTGAGTCCAACCCTGTAATAGCAAGGTCTACCTAATGTCTAGCACATCACTCTCCCGTACAGCTTCTTCTTGTGCAAAGTGCGCTGAATTGTTGAATGATGCACAGTGACACCATCTGCAGCAAGATGATGTTGTAGGTCTTTGGAGGTGGTCTGTTGGCTGTTTTTGATCGTTCTTACCATCCTTCGCCTTTGCCTCTTCAATATTTTACTTGGCCTGCCACTTCTGGCCTTAACAAGAACTGTGCCTGTGGTCTCCATTTCCTCACTATGTTCCTCACAGTGTACACTGACAGTTTAAATCTCTGTGATAGCATTTTGTTCCCTTCCCCTAAACCATAATGTTGAACAATCTTTGTTTTCAGGTCATTTGAGAGTTGTTTTGAGGCCCCCATGTTGCTACTCTTCAGAGGAGAGTCAAAGGAAACAACAACTTGCAATTGGCCACCTTAAATAACCTTTCTCATGATTGGATGCACCTGTCTATAAAGTTCATGGCTTAAAGAGCTCACCAAACCAATTGCGTGTTCCAATTAATCAGTTTTAGTTACAGGTATTCAAATCAACAAAATGACAAGGGTGCCCTAATGTATGCACCTGTCTAATTTCATTTTGATGCAAATTTCACATTTTCTGTTAATCCAATGAACCTCATTTCACTACCGAAATATTACTGTGTCCTTCAGTTATTTGATAGATTAAAATGAAATTGCTGATCAAAAACACCCAATTATTTATAAATGAAAATCATGGAAATTGTCAGGGGAGCCTAAACATTTGCATATGACTGTATATGATATGTTGAAACAGCCAGAAATAAAAAGTCTGTATTATTATATTCTCATATTCATATTTGAATCATATTATCTAATGCCTCGAGAGCATTACAGCAAAAATAGCTATTTTGACCTTACTGTCCCAATACTTATAATATTGATGATTGTCAAACGTACGAAATCTAGCTAAATTGATAAAGAACTAAACCATGCTAACCATCTACCATATTATTACCAAAATAAATATATATTTTTTTAAATCCACCAATCACTAAGCTTTACCTTTGTGATATGTGCCCATTGTCACAGTGTTGGTAAGGAGTAGGCAGGAGGCAATAGCGGAATAGCAAATACAAACAGAAACAACCAAGCATTTTTCACAAAGAAACGATAAAACAATGGTGTGCAGAAAGGCGCTCACTTTGGCTTCACCATACTATCCGGGAAGGATTCACAGCACTTTTTCCTCATTTTGTTATGTTACACCCTTATTCCAAAATAATTGAAATTGATTGGGCGTCGGAGCCATTGTACGATAAAAATTATTTGTTTGGACCCCCGAATCATACAGCCTCTAGTCCTTTTGAGTATGATCCTTGCAAGCTTGGCCAGGTGATGAGCGGTGCCCGGTTTCCTCCAGACATGATGCTTACATTCAGGCTATAGATTTCAATCTTTGTTTTATCAGACCAGAGAATTTTGTTTCTCATTGTCTGGGAGTCCTTCAGGTGCCTGTTGGCAAACTCCAGGCAGGCTCTCATGTGCCTTTTACTGAGGGGTGGCTTCCGTCTGGCCACTCTACCATACAGGCCTGATTGGTGGAGTGCTGCAGAGATGGTTGTTTTTCTGGAAGGTCCTCTCTCCACAGAGAAATGCTGTTAGAGTGACCATCGGGATCTTGGTCACCGGCCTGACTAAGGCCCTTCTACCCTGATCACTCAGTTTGGCCGTGCAGCCAGCTTGAGGAAGAGTCCTGGTGGTTCCAAACTTCCTCTATTTATGGATGATTGAGGCCACTGTGCTCATTGGGACCTTCAATGCTGCAGATATTTTTCTGTACCCTTCCCCAGATCTGTGCCTCAATGTTATCCTGTCTCGGAGGTCTACAGAGAATTCCTTGAACTTCATGGCTTGGTGTGTGCTCTGACATGCACTGTTAACTGTGGGACCTTATATAGACAGGTGTGTGCCTTTCCAAATCATGTCCATTCAACTGAATTTACCACAGGTGGACTCCAATCAGGTTGTGGAACATCTAAACGATGATCAGTGGAAACAGGATGCACCTGAGCTCATCGGCAAAGACTGTGAATACTTATGTACATGTGCTTTTTTATTTTAAATAAATAAGCTTAGATTTAGTGAATAATATCCCCTTAACTATTCCTGCCACCATACAAGACGACTGTGTGTGATATAGTGTGTTACAGTGTCAGTACTTGTCCCTGCACTTACTCTAAGTTGCTTTAAATAACAGCATCTGCTAAAGGACTGAAATGTATAAGTAATAAACAAGGTGCGAAGTGAGTTGTCTATAATGTCGATGCAGAGCTGGTATTAAAATGAAGGATGTCCATCTTTGGGGGCGGGGGGTTAAGGTAATGGCATACTGATATGGACTGTTTAACAGTCTAATGGTCTGGGGGGAAAAGCTGTTGTCCAGTGATTAATCTGGACTGCCTATCATGTCACACTATCATAACACTGCATCATATGACACCATCATATGACATCATCATATCACAGCATCTTGTCACACCATTCTGGCACATCATCATATCACACCACCATATCCCTTCATCATATCGCACCATCGTATCGCACTGTCATATCACAGCATCATATCACTTCATCATATCGCAACGTCTTATCACACCATAATATCACACCAGCGTAACATACTATTCTATCCATCATAGCATATCATCGTATCAAGTCATTGTATCATGTCATCATGTTGCATCATGTTGTCAAAAGAGCATATCACACCTCATATCACAACATTATAAACCCTAGTTCTCTTGATCCCCTTTGCATCAGGGTCAACTTTGGGTGAGTTGCGTGGAAACCAACTTAGGAAGGGGGATGGAAACTGGGTGCTCTCTTCTCCGTGACAAAGGCGGAACCTTCTAGCGTCGCTTCAAACACACAGACGTTGTTGGCAGGAATGTGTTACTTTAAGATTCACATTTAAGGATTCAGTTTTTGGAGGTTTTGTTGCCTTGTTTTCCTCAGAGGCCCACACAAAAGGTTGGGTCCAATATGTTAAGCTTGTAAGCATGTGTCAAAATTAAAATAATATAAAGAGACACTTTCTCTGGAAAGTGATTGAACATCTTTTGCTGCCTAGTGCCCGGGTCACAGTAAACATTCCACAGTGGGACTGGAGTTGAGCCTTACCATTATCTGCCACAGCTGTGACAACGCCTGTTGGCTGCAGGTTTGCGGCTTGCCACAGTGTGTTTACCTGGAAATGAATCTGAAAAGCGACTAGACTGGGAAGGCACACAAGCAGGCTAAATAAAGGAGGACAGCCATAGCAATGTGATGCAGAGGGGGCTGCGGCTACTACAATGACACAATTTACTGATGGGACTGGGGTGCAAACACGGTGTACATGGTCTAAGGATTTCCTCAAATACATACCTTTTGATATTGAGGAATGTGCTCAGGAATGTCACGCGGTAGCCCAGGTTTTGTGTGTGCTGTATCCAGGCCTTTTCATTTGTGATGCTTTTCTCTTGTCACATGAAAAAGGTATAAGCTGAGGGGTCTAACCCTCGATCAAACAAGGTGACTCAATGGACCACAGTGGGAGACAGGAACCAACACCTTCAGAGATTTTGTTGGATGCCATCTCGCAAATTTAAGCAAAAAGTACTTGACGTGATAAAATAATACAATGTGAGATGTAGCACATGGCTTGTCTTGTTGGCTATAGAGCTGTTATCTTTATCCACTCTCTTCTAGTTTTGATGACACAGTGTACACTAATAGTTTGGGGAAAACATATGCATATATTTCTCCAGATCCCAACATTTTTTCCACTAACTAAGCAGATGTGTATTAGGAAAAGTGTCTAATATTGCCTGATCACCCTGTTGTTATTCATTAGCCAGTGAACTGCAAAGTCAATTCACATTGAATCATAGAGAAGGCAATCATACTTGGAGACAGAAAAGCTATGCTAAATTACATGCTGTACAACTGTGGCAAACATCACTCAAGCCACCATAAAAATCAGTCAGTCCAGGTACATGCCACAGTCTAGAATCATAGGGTGTAATCAGGAGGGTTGATTGGAAATAAATCAATTAGTTAATGACCTCTCATTTCAATTCTTTAATAAATACTATTAGGGGATTCCTCAAAATAAAGAACTATTTCATGTCATTGTCAACTGCAAATCTTCATATATTAAGTAAAATTCGAACACACACTGTGTGTCATGTGATGTCAGAAAAAAGGAATGTTGTATTTATCACAATGACATCAGATCTTGACATCCATTTAACTGAATCTGAGAGGCAGAAAAAAATTGTTTAGAAAATGCCTAGGTATATAATATACATAAAAATATATATAAATGTATGTAAGTTGTACATTTCTTTGTCCAGGCTATTTGACTGATTCACATCTGTTTCATATCTGGAACAGTTTTATCTATATTCCAAGTTGATGAGACATTTTCATATTTGGTATGACCTCTGACACATCCACGGTGCACCTGAGCTCAATTCTGAATACCTCAACTAGTTCATTATACTTGTATGTACCATCACACCGAACTCCCTCAGTTTGTTAATAACGTGCATGCATGAGCTTGAAGAGAAATTCCATCTGCTTGCCTCCGGTGAAGTGTCAGTTGCAGAGCTGATATTTGCTATCGAGTCATTCAGCATTCACCCTGTATTTGCCATCTATATGGATGTGTAGATTGCACATTTGTCGTGTTTACTAAGGAACATAGGGCGGGTGCTGGCTAATTAAGAGGGCTTAAAGAGATCTGCCTATGTTTCACTACTGGAGCCTGAGGGTAAAGCATCACGCTGGCCCTGCAACATAAGTGTCCAATCTGTGTTTGCTTACCCACAAAAACCCTTGGCAGAGTTTTGGCCAGCCCATAAATTTGGCCTTCACTGGTGCTGACAGCTAAAAGGCTAACAGGCAAAGGAGGCCAATAGACGTGGCCACTCAACAGATTAGCACCTCGTCAGCCTCCTGCCGCTTCGAACAATTATGGCCCTGCCTCACAATAGGGCCGCCACTGCTAAACAGCCGCTCAGCAGGGGCGCCCCCACAAAACTTCCTGCTCTGCCCTTTCTCTGGGCCACAGCTGCACCAGGGCCACTTGCCTTTCTTTCCCCTCCACAACCCCAATTGGCAAGATGTGTGTATTTCAGGTGAGCAAATATTGCCACTTGCCTGAGAGTTGAATGGCCAGCCCTTTCAGTGCTAGCGTATTGCCAGGAGGGTGTGTGTGGCCTCACACAGCGGTCCCACCAGGTCATGGGAAACATCCAGACACAGCTGGGCTCAGCAAATCAAACAATCCAATATACTATACTTAATCTGCATTTATTACCACTGAGGAAGAGCATCTGGACATTTTGTTTTCCTTTGAAATCAGTGGTCAGAATATGTTTTATATTCAAACCAAGATTATTAAACATATCTTCGCTCTGCTCTAACATAAATGCAACTTTACTTCTCTAAGAGCAGAGAGAAGAGATATTCAATTATGTTGGATTGAATCACTTAAGGTTTACTTACATACATGCTACTTTATTTGTCTTTAGTGAAAATGGGCACACATGCTATTCCCATGGCTGTTGTGATTAGGAACATCTTTAGGTAGGTAAACAAGTAGGGGAATTGGAAGTTTATCTTGTCAGCCACTTGCCATTTTTAAAACACTTTTGTCCCTTAAACACATACATACACAGAGGTGTAAATGCCCTCAGTCGTTGATTTCAATTCTCACCTGGGCATTAATGTGGAAAAAAGATAGCAAAAATAAATAATGTAGGTTGTGAGATTGCATTAGAGATTACAGATATGGACTTTCCCTGCTCCCGTTTGTCCTCCAAGAAGGACAGAAGAAACCAACACATTGGGAATGTTAAGACTACATAAGCTTTAATCTATGCCTTGCCGCTACATTGCATTCATTCAGTGTTGTATAACTTTGGTTTCCCATGGATTTCTCATGGGTTTCCAATGCCTTGATACATAGAATTTTGGATGTTTATTTTTAAAAGTAACATTACATTTGTATTTTTTGCATGAATGCAACATTGTGTATTTCTTAAAATAATGTAATTAATGGATGGACTAATAAAATTTGTAAGATAATGGAGTCTACAATACCTGTCACTTAAATAAATTCCAGAGTAAATAAAAATGTTTAAATATAGTATTTAATAACGATACCCTAGACTAATTAACTTCATATACAGTGCTGTTCCTGCGTTTTTTTCCGAAAACAGCCGAGTACAGTTTGGTTGCTTCTGTTTTGGATTTTACTTGAAATACCACAACGTCCAGAATTCAATGCGAACTTGGCTCCTGCGCACTGCGAATCGCTTCAGTGAAGTCAAATTTAGCATTGTAACATTCCCCAGTTCCCTTTCCCTGGAAACTGCCACTTCCCTATTCTACATTGCTCAGGACTACAATTCCCATTCTCCAGTTCTTCTTCCTGTGGACTACAGCTTCACTAGTACTCGGAACTACATTTCCCATAACACTGACTCAATTATCCAAATTCAGTACACCTGCTCTCACTCACTCATATATAAGACACACACACTCCATTGCCTCTCTGCGAGTTATTGTAAGTACTGTTTTCTTCTTACTGAGCATTCATTCATTCATTCATTCATTCATTCATTCATTCATTCATTCATTCATTCATTCATTCATTCATTCATTCATTCATTCATTCATTCATGTATTGTTGTTCTGGTCTGACCTCTGCCTTGTTCCTGGATTATTCTGCCTTGGATTTACCTATTGTACTTTAGCCTAATATTTGCTATTTGCTATTCCGGTCTGACCTCTGCCTTGTTTTGGATTATTCTGCCTTGGTTGTTCCTACTGTACCGTAGCCTATAATTTGCTGTTTGCAATTCTGGTCGGACCCCTTGCTTTTGACTGCCTGAATGAAATAAACATTATTGTTCATTTCTACCTCTGGGAGGTTTATCATTACAAGCGTAAGGATCTTGGCTACTAGCTAGAAATTATACACCACAAAGGGAAACATTTACTACCAGTCACAATATCGTCCCAGAGCTATAAGCCCTATAACCCTTCATTAGGTACAGATTTTGCCAAAATCTGCAAAAGATAATTTTTTATTTTACGTTTGTTCCTCCAAGTATTTACACAATCACCAATAACTACATTGAAGCTAATGATGCTACCTCCACTCCAGATAGGCCCAGGGCTGGCTGGAAGGAAACACCATAACAATATACTAGTTAGCCAGTTAGCCACTCAACCATTGGTCTAACTCGTCTTTTGTTTGTTAATTCCAAACAATTGCACCAAAAAGTATACAACCACCCTGGCTTTAAAAATAACAGAGTTAGCAGTATTCTGTTAGGCATTTTTATTCATTTGACATTCTTTCCTCCAAGGATTCACACAATTACAATATGCTACATTGGAGCTAATAATGGCTAACCCCAGCCAAGTAGATGGTAAATCAGCTCCGTACCTATGATAGATTGGTCCTCCACCTGGCAGTTTTTTCAAAAACACTTTTGTCCATTAGAGCGTCAAACCTTAAATGATCTAACAAACAGATGTAATCATCTTCTTGGCAGGAGATATTTGAAAGCAAAAACATTTCCTTGTCCCACTCTTAAAAGGTGCATATACTGCCACCCACTGTCCCACAGTACACCTATTCACCAGGGATGGCCTGGGACAAATTTTGGCTGGAGCGGCTGGCGGGGGGGGTGATATCTGTCGTTTCTCCTCATCTAAATATAGAGGAACTCTCTCTCTCAAATTGACGGCCGGGCCAGAGCGCAACAGCCAGTCCATTTCAGCCTACTATCACTTGTTTTAATACGTCCAGGATTGTAACTGGCCGACCGGCCGTCAAAGTAAAATATGACGGCCCGTTCGGTAAGGAAAACTCCCAATACCAGTCCGATGGCCAGTCCGTTCCTGCTATTTTTTAATTTTTTTATTTAACCTTTATTTAACTAGGTAAGTTGACTAAGAACAATTTCTTATTTACAGCAACGACCTGGGAGCAATTAGGGTAAAGTGTCTTGCCCAAGGACACAACGACATTTGGCTCAGTCGGGAATCGAACTGGCAACCTTCTGACTACAAGTCTGACTCCCTACCCACTGAGCCATCTGGGCCCCGGACAGAGTACGCAGTTATATGATTCACGGACAGAGTATGCAGTTATATGATCTCGTCCCCTGTAGTTTCATTCAGTGACGTCACTGACGAGCAGATATGGACTGTGACAAAAATTCGGCCTGGGACTTTGGATGGAGCGGCTTGCGGCGAGGTGGCGCGCGCGCTGTATCTGTCGCTCCCCACGTCCGTCATTCACTCTGGGTTTCTCCTCATCTAAAAATAGAGGAACTCTCGCTCTCTCGATTTAACAGCCAGTCCATTTCAGCCTACTGTCACCTGTTTTAATACATCCAGGACTGTAACTGGCCGACCGGCCGTCAAAGTAAAATATGACGGTCCAGAATGGACTGGCCGTTCGGGAAAACTCCCGACCCTCCCGATGGCCAGTCCGTCCCTGCTGACGAGTGAACTCAAAAACTTATGGAGGACAGCTTAGGAAGTGCAGAACATATTGAAAAGGTTTTTTACTAGGATATTGTCAAAACGACCTGGAAAACGATTTTGAGGTGTTTGAGGCCTGGAGTGTCCCTTTAAGAAAACTTTTTCTGAATCAAGGTGGCTGCAGATGAGATAAATGTGAAACTGTGGCCTGGTACGGTCCAGTTGCTGTGTCTGGTAGGTTTGAATTTGTCCCACTGTGCTTTCTGAAAATAAAATCACCATTTTCCTGTTCCTAGTCTAGCCTATAAATTTTAAGTTGAAGACATAACTATTTGATGAAATATTGCATTCTTTGATGCAGTAGGATATTAAGGATGAATGTGATTTCCTAAATGTAATTTTCTACTGAGGAAAATTCAAACAAACTTGCATTCTATGCCTACAGTATTCTAAGCTACAGTTATTACATTCTGTATATACAGCTTGGGAAAAAATTAAGAAACCACTGCAAATTTTTCTTATATCAACCTCACTGAAAACCTCTGGAATGTGATCAAGTGGAAGATTGATGGTCATAAGCCATCAAACAAAGCCAACCTGCTAGAAAGTTTAAACATTCAAATTATTAAAGATGTTGTAGTCTCAATTCCTTCAGAAAATCTTGAAAATAAGTGGCATTGTCAGCAAATTGTTTAATAGCACATAGCCAACCATGAATGGACTTACGTTTTTTATAAATCAGAAGATGGATCCATCGTAACCTGAGCCTAAAACCATTTCCTCTGGATGTTCGACTTGAGGCAGGGACTTAAAAAGCAATCTTTTTTCGCGATCTGGCCCGCGAGGCATTTGAAATAAACATATATCATTATATTTGAAAAAAAAAAAGATTTTTGACTGAAATTATTTTCAATATGCACCGTTGCCTTAATTGATTCGCAGGTGTCAGCAATGAGGCTAAATTATTTTGAAACCATGGTGATTCAATTCTGAGAAGACAACAGCAGAGCGCCCTGTATTCCACTCATAGACCGTATATATTGCTGAACGTTACATGTGTGACGTCACCCATTGGTTTGTGGAGCTCTGATTTGAGTCACCGAATTTGCCATTATGGGTTGCAGATGTGACGATTTTAGACGAGAGAGGAGTAATCTAGCTAGCTAACTGATATTCATTGGGATGCTAACGTTGGGTAACAAAATACAGTATTAAGACAAAATGTAACATTTATTACTGGAAAAACTGAACTGCTGAATCCTTTCAGTGTCTTGCTGTACAACCAAACGCTATAGCCACGACCTAAAACACCCCCTGCTTTATCGCCGACTTTAAAATCATTGCGACCATAATTAAAAAAATGTACATCATTCTGTATTGCAAATGTACATCATTCTGTAATTCCTAAAACTAGCAATTGAGACCATAAACTCATTATGAAAATGTTTACTGAGGTAATAAATCAAGTGTGAAGTGGGTCTTATTCTCATAAGCCGCTTTCCGACCACGTAGTTACAGGAATGTAGTTATAGGAACAGTCCACATCTAAACAGTTCTACTAACTACTCTCCCCAAAACCAGTTTTGCTATTTGCATTCCCACTGGTCAAGTGGCCATAGGAAGTGACGCAAGCACCGCAACAGGCTTTTATGGCGTCGTCACTAGACTTTAGCATAGTGCCACATACAACAACATTTCACAGTTTAATGTTTGTAACACTGGGTGTATGATTGGAGATAAGTTTGTAAATCATCTTATGTCTATGCGGATGATCTGGTTGTTTTCCTGGTTCCTTCAGCGGCTTGCTGTCCGTTCAGATTACGAGGCTGAAAACGACATCCAATACAATTTAAAAAAAATAATGTTGTGTTGATAATGTCCTACGGAGTTCGAACCGCAGCGTTTAAAAACTAGGCTGGAGTAAAGAAATTGAGTAGCTACTTAAGACAGAAACACAAAAGACGAAGGCTCCAGCATAATATGTAGTATTATACGCAACAGACAAAGCGACCGGCCAATTGGACCAATCAACGTAGACCTAGGAAAAGGGAAAGACCCTGCTCTGGAGTAGGAGCTAAAATGGTTATAGGAACGGCGGTGCGAGGAACTAAATAATCCCGCAATTTCTTCTATCGGAACACAAGAAAAAAAGGGTTATAGGAATGTTATGTTCTAGGAACTGCAAAAATCCCTGCGGTCGGAAAGCGGCTATAGACTTCTATAGAAACCGACCTCTTTTGCAACCACACGAGTCGCCCCCAGCTGGAATTCAGATAGTATGCAGGTTTAAGGCACTTCCGCATTTGCATCACTTTGCTGAACCGGATGCTATGTCCAGTAATATATACGGTCTATGATTCCACTGCTAGTTTTTTTCTAAAGCTAAGGAGAGTTGGGCTTAATTGATACCTGGATGGGAGACCAAAACTGCTGGAAGTGGTGTTGGAGGGCCAGTAGGGGGCACTCTTCCCTCTGGTCTAAATATCATTCTTAACGCCCCTGCATAGGGTGCCATCTTTCAGATGGGACATTAAATGGGTGCCATGACTCTGTGGTCACTAAAGTTCCACTATTCATAAAAGTAGGGTGTTGATGCCGGTGTCCTGGATAAATGTCCAATCTGGCCTTAAAGGTACAATATGTAATATCAATCAAAACAAAATACATACTTTGCATTAAAAGCAAACATCACTATACATATATTATATATATTTCTTAGTTGTGTACTTACATTATCCTAAATGTTTCCAATAACTTTCAAATCCAGAGAAATTTGTAATATAATTCTAAGACATGGGACATTTCATTTTGTCGCCCGTAAATGGCGTCATATAACCTGTGACTACTCTAGTTGTTATAAGATCCAGGGAGCCGCCAAACATAACGTGAATAAAGCCGCCAAACATAACGTGAATAAAGTAAAAAAAATTTAACAATATATTACTTTGTCAGTGAACATTTTTTCTGCCGGAGATGCTAGATTGGAAGGTTGTCATTGACGACGATAACAAAACCCATGATCCCACGCAACCTCCCGACGTCATCCAAGTACATCTTTTGCTATTGTTTTGATTGAGAGCCCCCTGGCGGCCAAAAATTACATATTGCACGTTTAATACAATCATGGCAACCTAATCATCCCCAGCTTTCAATTGGCTCTTTCATCCCCTTCCCTCGCCCCACTTCTCCACAGGCTGTTGTTGCAAATGAGATGTTCTCAGTCAACATGCCTGGTAAAAAAAGGTCAAACTAAACTGTTGGTAATCACATTGATGTACATTTTTTTGACACTTTTTCATTTTATTTTAATATATTATTGTAGTATAATAATTTGTTCTAGTAGTTTTAATAGAATGCAACCAATATCTACATGTAATGTTTAAAAATATTTAATAGATTGACCATTTGTTTGAAACAAGTCAAGCTGAGTGTTGGTGTTTCCCTCATGCATCACAATAGAATTAGAATGAAACGGAATTAAATCTCTGAATGCAAATTTTGACCAAGGGCGTAGGAACGAGTTTGATATTGGGAGGGACACAACATATATTTTTAACAAATTATTCTTATGATTGGGGGGGACCACATTGCCTGTCTGTACTATTGGGGGAACATGTTCCCACCATCCCCTCCGTTCCTACAGTGCCTTGCGAAAGTATTCGGCCCCCTTGAACATTTCGAACTTTTGCCACATTTCAGGTTTCAAACTTAAAGATATGAAACTGTAATTTTTTTCTGAAGAATCAACAACAAGTGGGACACAATCATGAAGTGGAATGAAATTTATTGGATATTTCAAACTATTTTAACAAATAAAAAACTGAAAAATTGGGCGTTCAAAATTATTCAGTTATTATTAAGTTAATACTTTGTAGCGCCACATTTTGCTGCGATTACAGCTGTAAGTTGCTTGGGGTATGTCTCTCTCAGTTTTGCACATCGAGAGACTGAAATTTTTGCCCATTCCTCCTTGCAAAACAGCTCGAGATCAGTGAGGTTGGATGGAGAGCATTTGTGAACAGCAGTTTTTAGATCTTTCCACAGATTCTCGATTGGATTCAGGTCTGGACTTTGACTTGGCCATTCTAAAACCTGGATATGTTTATTTGTGAACCATTCATTGTAGATTTTGCTTTATGTTTAGGATCATTGTCTTGTTGGAACACAAAGATCCGTCCCAGGCTCAGGTCTTTTGCAGACTCCATCAGGTTTTCTTCCAGAATGGTCCTGTATTTGGCTCCATCCATCTTCCCATCAATTTTAGCCATCTTCCCTGTCCATGCTGAAGAAAAGCAGGCCCAAACCATGATGCTGCCACCACCATGTTTGACAGTGGGGATGGTGTGTTCAGGGTGATGAGCAGTTTTGCTTTTACGCCAAACATAACATTTTACATTGTTGCCAAAAAGTTCGATTTTGGTTTCATCTGACCAGAGCACCTTCCACATGTTTGGTGTGTCTCCCAGGTGGCTTGTGGCAAACTTTAAACAACACTTTTTATGGATATCTTTCAGAAATGGCTTTCTTCTTGCCGCTCTTCCATAAAGGCCAGATTTGTGCAATATACGACTGATTGTTGTCCTATGGACAGACTCGCCCACCTCAGCTGTAGATCTCTGTAGTTCATCCAGAGTGATCATGGGCCTCTTGGCTGCATCTCTGATCAGTCTCCTCCTTGTATGAGCTGAAAGTTTAGAGGGACGGCCGGGTCTTGGTAGATTTGCAGTGGTCTGATACTCCTTCCATTTCAATATTATTGCTTGCACAGTGCTCCTTGGGATGTATAAAGCTTGGGAAATCTTTCTGTTTCCAATCCGGCTTTGAACTTCTCCACAACAGTATCTAGGACCTGCCTGGTGTGTTCCTTGTTCTTCATGATGCTCTCTGTGCTTTCAACGGACCTCTGAGACTATCACAGAGCAGGTGCATTTATACGGAGACTTGATTACACCCAGGTGGATTCTATTTATCATCATTAGTCATTTAGGTCAACATTGGATCATTTAGAGATCCTCACTGAACTTCTGGAGAGAGTTTCCTGCACTGAAAGTAAAGGGGCTGAATAATTTTGCTTGCCCAATTTTGTCAGTTTTTTATTTGTTAAAAAAGTTTTAAATATCCAATAAATTTCATTCCACTTCATGATTGTGTCCCACTTGTTGTTTCTTCTTCACAAAAAATTACAGTTTTATATCTTTATGTTTGAAGCCTGAAATGTGGCAAAAGTTCAAAATGTTCAAGGGGGCCGAATACTTTTGCAAGGCACTGTATGCCCTTGCTTTTGACTCAAGTCAACTTTACAATGATGTAACTTCATTTGTGATAAAGATGTATGAGTGATTCAAATAGATTTGAATCCAGAAAGTAAAAACATCACCATGTGAAGGGTTTTTCCAGGCCGCCACACCTACTGTATACGCTGGTTGAAAACTATGTCAATATGAGCATTAAGGAATCATATACGGATATAATTTTGTTTTGTTATTTAACAGTTAATGTTACTAATTATCTAATGTGCATAAACTAATACCGGTACAGTTCAGTTACTAAAATTAAGATTTAAAACCTTTGGGTGGATCACAATGAAAATGGACGTGTTCAACTCGACTCCGCCTCCATCCAGCTCACATTCAAACCTGTATCTAAATCAACTCCATAAAGCACGGTGCCCTTTAAGGCGACTCCAGTCCACAGAAGAAGATACATGTAAGTATGCAAGGGTTGAGTGTTGTATTTAAGCCGCAAACTCTCAATGCAAAACCATAGTGGGAGTCCACCTAGTGTGTAGAGTCTATAGCACGAGTGCCTGAGTGGGTGTTTCTAGTGTCTTACCTCCTTAGAATTATGCTTTTCAATCACCGGCAGAGACATTCAGTTGTAAACTTGAAAAAAAAAGCAAAGGGAAAGGACATAAACTGAAGTGGACAATTGTATTTTAAAGGTCATCTAGTTCAACCTTGAGTAGTAACATCATATACTGCTCTGGTTCTCAAACCTCTCTTGGGGGACCACAAGATGGTTTAAACTTTAGATGTAGCCCTGAGCTAGCACCATAATCAAGGACATGTTGATTAGTAGACAAGTTGAATCAAGTGTGCTAGCTCAACTGTTGATTGTCTGGTGGTTACCCAGGAAAGGTTTGAGAACCTCTGAATTATACTGTCAAAACTACTTTTTTTCCTGTTGGGGTATCAGAGCGGGATTTAGGTTGCTATTTAGATTGTACGATGCCAGGATAGCCCTTTGTGATGCCTTTTGTGAGAACGTTGTTCTAAGAATCACCAACTTAATGCGTAGACCTTGAAACAGGCATTAGTTAAATATTTTCCGTACAACAACCAAGATAATTGCCAAGATAATTGCCACAGCCGTTTCTCATATAGGCAGAACCAGCAGCATATTTGGAAATGATGCAAACCAATTATTATTATTATTATTATTATTACAGCAGCTTTTATAGGTAGTCTCCCCTTTTTTAAAGGTCTAAAAATATTTTGACATTTGGCAGCTCACACAGCAAATTGTCAAGTGTTAATTTTCCAGTGTTAACTATACAGTGTTAACTGAGGTGTTAAATTAACACTTGTAGGTGTTAAGTCAACACAAAATAACCCCAGTGCTGGTGTTAAAAAACAGTAATAGCTGTCAGAGTGTTACTTTAACACTGTGAAGTTTTAGGCAAAACCATCACATTTTCCCAGAATGCTTTGCTTCACATTTATTTTTCAGAATTGTTTGTTTTAATATATTTTCTGATTTGTGCATTCATGAATTGATTACTTTGTGTCATTATTAAACAATAATAATATTTTACACTTTTAAAATCTAATAACAACTGTAAGTGTTATTATGGATTGCAACCAATACAGAGATTAGTGTTCCTGTCGAGTTAGTTTAGCTAGTCTTGTCCAGTTTTTGAAAGTACTTCACCATTGCAGTTTTATTAAATGCAGCAGTGTCACGATTCAGTGGTATGGGAGGCAGGCGCGTCTTCACAAATCAAATCTTTATTTAATTCAAACACTGGGAAGAACTGGACAGAAAACAAACAGAACAAAATGAGGACTTAAGACTAACCTATGTAAAGACAATAGAACACCTGACATGAACAAATGAGCACAACACTACATTAAAACACATGAACAGACTTACAAGAACAACATAGAACCAACATTACCCTAAACATAAGAAAAACCTAATGACATTACTACAAGGACCAAGAACAACCACGTACCTGGACAGAAAACAATGAACCACACTGAACAACCAAACAGACAGAACTAAATACTATACTAACGAGGGAAGGAGGTGCAGGTGTGGACTAAACAACAGAACTGATAGGCTGAAAAATGTGACGGGATCATGTGATACAAAGAGCGGGAAACCAAACCAAAACAAAACACATAGGGGAGATAACACCCTGTAGTGACACAGAACAAGGACAGAGTCTACAGACATTGTGACAAGCAGGTTGTGGGTGATAAAATATTATAACTGTTGGATATCCTTTCAGTTGGATTTCAATTTGTATTAAAAAATCAGAATCTTGCAGTGACTGTCATTGTGGTACAAGAGCTGGAAAAATTATCTTGTCACATTTACTGAAGAAGGCATGCTGGGAAATATGCAAATTGGAAATTAACACTCCTGGTTTAAGGAAATAACACAATTCAGTGTTAAATATACACTCCCTGGTGTTAAAGAAACAACACTGTGGGTGTCAAATTTAACAATTTGAATGAGTTAAAATCTTAACACTATTGAAAGTGTTCATTTAACTCTGAACTGGTGAGAATTATATGAACTCAGGGAAAGTGTTAAATTTAACACAATGGGAGTTGAAATAACACTGACGATTTTGCTGTGCAGTTGTTCCATGACTCTGTGTGTGTCGTTTTCTGGTTCATTCAATTACAAGTAAGCACATAAAAATGTCTAGATATGTTTTACATTGTGGTATTTGCAATCTGTTACTGTTAACCCTCAATATAAAGTCCAAAGGATTGTCACTGCCAGTGAAGCAAGCTATCAATAGGCTGGAAAATCTAAACAAACCCATCAGAGAGACAGCAAAAAACATTACGTGTGGTCAAATCAAATATTTGGTACATTCCAAAAAAGAAGGAACTCAGGAATAACAAAAGTCTCCGGAAGACCACAGAAAACCACCGTGGTGAATGACCCCACATATATTAAAGGGGAAATGGTCCCCTTGTATTTATTGATGATGTGACTGCTGACAAAAGCAGCAGCAGGATGAATTCTGAAAGGTTTAGAGCTTTATAAAGGGCTCAGATTCAGCCAAATGCTGCAAAAGTCATTGGATGGTGCTTTACAGTGCAAATGGACAATGACCTGAAGCATTCTACGAAAGGTAAAGTAGTGTAATGTCCTGCATTGGCCAAGTGAATCACCTCACCTGAATCCAAAACGTGCTAAACTGAACATCAGATCATGACTGCGGTAAATTTAAAGGCCTGGCAGAACATAAAAAAATGTAGCATCTGGTAATGTCTATAGGTTCCACACAGATTTGCAACCAAGTATTAAAGCTGCAGTGTGGAACTCTTACATACAAACAAACGTCTGTTACATTCAAGCCCTCGACAAACCAGTTCACACAATGCTGATTAAGTCTATCGCCATCAGGTCAATCGCTATATAATTGTATTTCGCAATATACAGAGTTTTTAAATTTGGTGTCTGTGGTGACATTCCCTTGTTAGCGCACCAGTAGTGATGCTTTTTACATCACCCAGCAATGATTGGTTTACCAGAGCAGAAGGAGGGAGCGACCAATGCGAAGGAAGGCTAACATGACAGCAACTAAGAGTATGGAGGAGCCAGCTGCAGAAAAACCCAAGAAAAAATTCTGATGCTCCAGATGAAAAATGAATTTGCTGTTCAGATGAAGGATTTACAGTCTTAAAAAGAAAGTGATCTACAGTGCATTCGGAAAGTATTCAGAGTGCTTAACTTTTTCCACATTTTGTTACGTCACACATTTATTCAGAAATGGATTAAATTCATTATTTCCTTCAAGATTCTACAAACAATACCCCATAATGTCAATGTGAAAGAAGTGTGTTTGAAATCTATGTATGCAAAGCTTCTGCTCAACACTTTATTGAAACACCTTTGGCAGCAATTACAGCCTCAAGACTTTTTAAGTATGCTTGGCACACCTATTTTTGGGCAGTTTCTCCCATTCTTCTTTGCAGGAACTCTCAAGCTCAATTAAGTTGGATGGGGAGCGTCGATGCACAGTCATTTTCAGATCTCTCCAGAGATGTGCAATCGGGTTCAAGTCTGGGCTCTGCCTGGGCCACTCAAGGACATAACACAGAGTTGTCCTGTAGCCACTCAGTAGATATGCAGGTAATATGTAAATATGCAAGTAATAACTCAACAGACAACAGGCTAGGTTGAAATCAAGAAGCCATACTTTACTCTCGTGTTAACTGTACAGCCTGCTGGTACACACACTTCCAGTGTGCTATTCCCAAACCCACCACCAGGAACACCCGCAAACCTGTTGCTTCACAACCATGGAAACACACTCTACACACTCCTTTGTTAGCTTGGCTGTGTGCTTAGGGTCGTTGTCCTGTTGGAAGATGAACATTCACCCCAGTCTGAGGCCCCGTCCACACGAACACGGGTATTTTTGAAACCAGAGTTTTTCTTCATTCGTTTTCAAAAAAAATCTCGTCCACACAAGCACGGTTTAAAAAAAATCTCCGTCCACATGAAAACGCAAAAACGCCAGATCAAGCGGATTACAGCCATGTTAGCCAATCAGAAGCCTTATTACCTGTTCCAAAACCGACGACGATGGCTGCGAGGTCTGTGTCTTGGGAGTTTTGTTGTAAGCAGTGACCTAAGTAGTATTGCATTCTGACGCCTCTGTTCAGCAATATAATGGGATAACTGTGCATGTACCTGTATACATGATATAAGCCCTCCTGTTAGCAATAATATTAGCAGCAATATTTGGTTAACCTCCGCCATTGCACAGACACTCCTTGTGTAAACAATGAAGATAGTGGCGCACAATCTGACGTCAAACAAAGGAGTTAAAAGGGCGTACTTGGATGTCACGTGCCAAAATCTTCGTTTTCACCGTCCACACGACACCACTGTAACCGGAGTTTCTAAAAAACTTCACCCTGGCCGGAGTTTTCAAAAAAGCTCGGTTTCAGTGACCTGATACAGCGTTTTCGTGTGGACGAAAGGCATAACCGCATAGAAAAAACTCCGGTTTCAAAAATACCCGTGTTCGTGTGGACAGGGCCTGAGGTCCAGAGTGCTCTGGAGCAGGATTTCAGCAAGGATGTCTGTACATTGCTGCATTCATCTTTCCCTCAATCCTGACTAGTCTCCCAGTTCCTGCCACTGAAACTTTTGCCCATTTTTGACATTATTTAACTTCAGGCTTTCCTAATTGTGCATTGTAAACAAATATATAGATAACTTAATTTAAATATATCTACAAAGTTTTCAAAATATGAAAAAATTAGATTAATTTACATAAAAATCATTTTGTGGGAATATCTACAAAAGTTGTGATTAGACAAAGGACAATTTTATTTGTGTAAGATCAGTGCCAGCCAGGGAAAGTGTTGGGGGATAAATCTGGTGACATGTTGTGGGCATTGTGAAATCAAGGGGGGAGGCAGTTACCCCCAGGGGCAAGTTACCCCACCTTACCCTATAACACAAGCCTTCTCTATTATGTCACATTAACTTTCTCGCAAGTCTACAGCACCAGACTGTAAGCAGGGGTTTGGCCAATGTGTTAAATATCAAACAAGCCGTCTCTCCCTTCCTGATGAGCCACACTCCTCTCTCTAACTGATAGGTGGTAGTTGGGGCTGAGTTCATTGTTAGCTACTGCAGGTAACATTGCAATGCAAGACGATGACTAGCCAGGTGACAAAGGATAGACAGGAGGAAGAGAGAAAAAGCTCAAAATAGAGGAACTGTGTACTTGACCATTTTGCCACTGTTCAAATATTAGAATGCTCTTACTACTGAGTTGTGGTTGTTTCACCCAGCTAGCCAGCTTCTTTTAAATGTATGCACACTTAGGTACTGACCAGCAAACAATTTTATGTTCTGGGAACGTTCTTGGAATGTTAGTTTTTGGTTCCCAGAACGTTCCCAAAACATTCCCTATTGGTGACCCAGGAAAGTTTTCTTAACATAAATAGAACGTTCCCTTCAGGTTAGGGGAACGTTCCGGGAACCTACTCGCAAAAATAACCTACAGGGAACATTCCCAGAACGTTCTCCTTAGGTTATAAACTTAAACCTAAAAATAACCTACAGGGAACTTTGCCAAAAAAATAACCAAATGGGAACCATACGAGAACGTTCTGTGTTTGCTGGGTTTAAGTTGCTCTGAATAAGAGCATCTGCTAAATGAATAAAATGTAAATGTTTAGGCTTGATAATAATTTACCGAATATTGTTGATTTTTAACTTAGCAAAATAATTATTATATGAAAATGAATTAGTGTGTAAAAGCAGCTCTAGGTGTACTTTATAAGTTTAGAAAAGTTAATGCAAAAGATTATTATGGCTGCATTGATAGACCTCAACTGTTTCAATTGTAATAGTGTTAACTGTTTGCTAGTTTTGCACCACAGAGCTGAAAATGTAATGCATTTTAATCAATGAACTATTTGTTATTATATAAATAATAAACATAGTTATAAAGACAAAAGGGCTGGTGGCTGTGTAACTATTGTAGGTGTTCTTTGAAAATATGGGGTTTTTAACTTTTTCTTAAAATGGGCAGTTGTTGTCATTTGGTTTTGCACCGCAGTGTATGCTGTATGTGCTGTATGCTACTGCTACACCATAATATACCTGAAACTCTAACCTGTAAATTTTCTATAACTCTTTTGGCCAATTAAAATCATCCATGGTCCTTTACATTAAAAACACTGCACGTGACCTTCACAAACCACTACAAAACCTGTCTAAAATATAGGTACAAAAAAGGTTGCAAAAAGGTTCAAATGTTATATTTACCGAATGAGTGTACAAGATCACTAGTGCTGTAAACTGAAAATCCACACGATTCTAGAAACATGTAGCACAAACTGTAAATACTGGATTTGTAATTCAATAAATGTATTGATTCGTACTGCACATTAGATATGCATTGCTGTTTTGGACATCCAAATCAATACAAAAACCAATCAATTTAGAAAATGTTCCCTAAACTGAACAAATTGTATTGATAAACAGCATAGCAGTGTTATGCTGACATGTGACCAAGAAAATCCATCAGTTTAACAAATGCCTAATGAACATTAATACATACTGTATATTTCATGATGTGATTACAAAGAAGGGTGTTTTCTTTATTTTGACATTAAATTATCATTAACTTAATATACCTTTTTATTGACATTTAAATATTTCTTTCCTCCCTCCATTTTCTTCCCCTTTGAATTCCCACTAACCCTGTCTTGTTGGCAGCTCCGCAACACCTTGGACAGATTTGTGGGATGACGAGGGGCACGCATGTCCAGCCAACCACATGTTGCCCAGCTGCCGATCCTATTCGCACTGTTCATCCAACCACAGACAGTATAAATGAATGGATGAACAGACGTGGAGAGCAAGTGAAGTCAATTAGAAGCACTTTTTCGGTGGTAGCCGAGCTTACTGCGCAGCCTCACGCTGAGCGTGATAATGTAGTAGTGACATGAGCAATGTGTCTGAACGTTGTAATACTTCTCGTAGCCGTGCCAAGAGAAATCTGAGTGCCCCTTGCAGAGACAGAGAGCATGAGTAGGAAGTATTTCCAATCCATGAAAATGTTGCTGAAATATTTTGTTCCAATGCTTTTCATAGGCTCTCTATGGGCTTCTCTCTTGACTGTATGCCTCCACGTCCCTGGATTGCCTGCGAGCTTCTCCTGGAATATACGGTAATTTCTCTACTGTGTGAAAAAAAGTCCTGTGGTTATGACACAACAGTTTGCATATTTTCTCAAAAACGGCTGCTACTGGGCAATTACTTGAGATACAATGTAAAGGAGCTTTATATATACTGTTCTGTTTCTTTAGAAATAAATTATCAGCAAATAGAGTCTATAAATGCTTCAAATGTAAATTTATTCATTGTCAAAGTGACCCTAAAATGAATGGGAGTCTACGGAATGCTAACTTAAGGTGATAGCCAGATAGCATCAGAATCCACCCAGGGCTGCATCAACCTCCGGGTCCGAGCTTACCCCCTTGCATACAACATGGAAGCATTTAGTCAGATCATGCACGTGATGATTCCGTTCACCAACTATACAACTATACTACCACGATTTAATTTACAGGTGACCGTTCTGCACACAATCGCTGGAGAGCGACGTGGCAGGATATATAACCCAAATCCTGAGCAGCACTATGCCAATTTGTGCTGCCTTGTGAAGGAAGTCTGTGGAAAGTCAGAGAATCCATAGTCAGGCTTGAACCACTGACTATCATGACGTAGCTTGTCCTGCTATGCAGCGACTTAGCCCACTACGCCACACGGACTCCCGACATTTAAATCATCTTTAGATTTTCATATCGCATTTAGTCATTTAGCAGACAGGGCCTTATGACTTATTACAATAGTGTGTTGGCACAAAGGTCGGCAATTTATTATGTTTTTAATGAAGAATGTAAAACAAAAACCTTAAAGATGGGATTTAAAATATTTTAGGTTCACTATATCTTTTCAGCAGAAAATCCAGATCCCTGATATAAATCTGGACATTGAAGCCAGTTCCACTCATTCTGTTTATTGGAAGCTTCTAATCTGGGACATTCTCTAATCTAGACCTGGGATGCCAGGTGGGTGCAATGAATGATGAGGTAGAACAGAAAACAAAAGTTCAAAACCTTCTTGGGTAAGATTTGAATTCAACTACTCTTGAACTTTCTAGATCTTGACAATTCTGTCCCTCTGTGTGAGAGACATCACACTGATCTTTAAAAAAAACTGACATATGAAATACTTGCGTTTTGTAGATTGTTTCGCAATTATTTTGCATGATCTAAATTAACCCACTTGTGAGTTTACAGGCCATCAATCGGACTTTCGCCTCGTGTAGAGTGACACCTGGTGGTAAGTCATGGATGTAGTTTTATGTTCAGCATATCTCCAGAGGAAGCCATTACTCTTTATGTAGGCAGTGTGTAGTACTTGTAGAATGACAAACTTTCAAGTTGATAACTGGGGTGCTTCACTACAGAGAGTGCCCAGGTTCACATGAACAAGTGGTGAGGAGAAGAGTGAGCCAAATTGTGGCAGATGCAGTAGTGATTGTTCTCATACAGAGACATGCTTGTTCCAAGCAGGCCCTGGAGCATGCCTCAAAGTTATCTACAGGGTCAAGACCATAGACTGTGTATATTACTGGACATAGCATCCGGTTTGGCAAAGTGATGCAAATGCGGAAGTGCCTTAAATTCCATCTGAATTCCAGCTGGGGCGATGTGTGGTTGCAAAAGAGGTCGGTTTCTGTAGAAGTCTATGAGAAAGTCAGCCACTTCTCACTTGATTTATTACCTCAGTAATCATTTTCATAATGGGTATATGGTCTCATTCGCTAGTTTTAAGTCTTCTGCAATACAGAATGATGGTCATTTTTTAAATTATGGTCTTGTTGATTTTAAAATCTGCGATAAAGCGGGGGGTGTTTTAGGGCGTGGCTATGATGTGATTGACATTGACTATGCCTGTAAAAGTGTGTAATGTAAAGTGTAAGCAGTGTTGCCAACTCTCAGCTAATGTCACAGTCAGATAGCGCCTCTCATCTAAAATCGTCACATCCGCAACCCAGATGGCTGCGCTCGTAACGACAAACTCAACGAAGTTGAAGCAGCGCTGGGTGGATTCTGATGCTACCTGGGTATCACCTTAAGTTAGCATTGCATTCATTTCATTAATTTTAGGGTTCACATTGACAGCGAATAAATTTACATCCGAAGAGTTTAAAGACTATTTGTCCATTTTTTATTTCTAAAGAAACAGGAAAATGTATGAAAAGCTCCATTATTGTATCTCACGTTATGGCCCCGTAGCAGCCGTTTTTGTGAAAATGTATGCAATTTATTGTGTCATATCCCCGCGACTTACTGTAACACAGTAGAGAAATTACTGTATAGTCCTGGAGAAGCTCGCAGGCAATCGGGGGGACGTGTAGGCATACAGTCAAAATGACAAAATAATTAATCAGAATATTTACCAAAAGTTACTCCTGCTCCTATGCTCATGGACAACTCTTACTCACGCTCTATTTCCTCTGCAAGAGGCAAGATTCAGAATGATTCAGATTTATCTGATTCATTCTGAATCTTGCCTCTTGCAGAGGAAATAGAGCGTGAGTAGGAGTTGTCCATGAGCATAGGAGCAAGAGGCAAGATTCAGAATGATAAATAAATAAATCTGATTCATTCTGAATCTTGCCTCCTGCTCCTATGCTCATGGACAACTCCTACTCACGCTCTATTTCCTCTGCAAGAGGCAAGATTCAGAATGAATCAGATTTATCTTGGCAAAGCTACGAGAAGAATTAGAACTTTCAGAGATGTTGCTCACTTCACATGTACATGTCACACTCATCTTGCGGGTGCGCAGTACGCTCAGCTATCATTGAAAACGTGCTTCTAATTGACTTCACTTTCTCTCCATAGGAAACCCCGTCCATCTTGTATACTGTCATTGCTCAAATCAGATCTCCGCAAACCAATGGGTGAGGTCACACATGCTACGTCCAGTAATATATACGGTCTGTGGTCAGGATCAATCAGAATGTAGCGGTGGTAATTCAAAGCACTAGATGAGGTCCAGGAACGTGGCTGGTTCAGGTGAGGTCAGGGGACTTTTCGTTAATTTGATATTCTTTTATTTTTTTATGGATATTATGATAATTCCTGGTTTGTTTCTTAATTTCATGCCCCAAAATTGAATATCAAGTAGTTTCTCATTTTACGCTGTCCAAACAAAATACGGATAAACTGCAAAAAATTATTTCAAGCTGTTTCCTGGTTTTGAAATCTTTTTTAAAAGAGAACAATCAGAAAACTGTAAAAAGTTTTCTCATTTTATTCCAAAAATGGAATAACAGAAAAACTGAATGATTTTCATTATTTAGTTTTTTTCTTAATATCATTAAATAGCTTGATATTCTGTTGTTGTGATGGCTGGGTTTTTATGTAGATTGCCTGTGATTGGCCAATATCCAAGCCAACATGTAGTACTTCCTTTCCAAATAACAGTTTCACTTTCTAATTGTTTTCTGTTAACTAATTCACTTTTCGTCAACTAGCACATGACTGACAGTCTTAGTCAAAAGTTTGTACACACTTACTGATTTAAAATGTAATTATGTGTGTTTTTAAAATTAAAATCATCCATTAAAAGCTATTCTTTCATGTGGCCTGGGGTCGTCCAGACAGCACTCTCACTGGCTGCTGTGGCATAGGTTCATTTTAAAGAATAATATTTCTGGAATGACAATGTGTGTTTACTTAAGATTCTAGGACAGCTGAGTAAAAGAAGCTGCCAAATCAGTTACTAAGCACTTGGTTATTAATGTGTCAATCAAAGCATTGCTAACTTGAACAGAAACTAAATGCTGAAAATGATGGCTGAAAATGTAATTTTAGTTTTAAAAATTGTGTTATTCTGAAATAAATATTGTAATACACATAGTTAAATAGGAAATAGTTCGAACATGTTTATTAATCAAAATATTTCCTAGAACTTTGTTCTAAAATGCTTTCTTTAAGCTCAAAGACAGTCTTCAAAAGCAAAGAAGAGTTTCTGATTGGGAGAAACCATCCATCATTTCACCCAGTGTTCTTTGACATTTTAACACAGGGACACTTGTATAGCTAACATTTTTGCTGATGAGCTGCATTGTAGATTAATCTGATGTGTACCTACTTAGCCAAGTACAGCTGGCAATTTTCCTGATTAAGTGACCTAGAAGGTGTACCTTCTCATTTAATTCTACAGCCGACAATCTCATATAGATGTACTTATATAGGAAGTGCATAAAGGTCATTATCTTAAATTCCTATGCCACACTAAAGACCTTTTGGAAGAACTAGATTGTTCCTTTTTTCCTTTGGTAATATAGTGCTCATGGAACAATTGTTTTGCAAGTCATACTCAATTAAATGTCACAATAATATGGTAGCAGTCATGGATTTGTTTTTATTACAATATATTTGTTGCAAAGGCTTTTCCAATTGCAGGATATTAGCTGTCAGGCTGCAATTTTTGGTTACACTTTATAATAACTACACACAAGAAAGCAAGATTCATTAAAGGGGGTGACGAGTCACATGAGCAAACATTTGAAATCTCTTTTCAGCTGACATATCCCACCTTGGAAACACATCATTGGTTTAGAACAGGGGTGTCAAACCAGATCCACAAAGGGCCTAGTGTCTGCAGGTTTTCGCTTTTACCTTGTACCTGAATGATTGAATGTCACTAATTGGTTAGGATCTCGCCTCACCTGGCAGTCTACGTCTTAATTGGGCTCTAATTGAAAGGAAAGACCAAAAACCAGCATACACTCGGCCCTCCGTGGAACCGGTTT
>JACXGM010000972.1:35835-60724 GCA_016801145.1 Umbra pygmaea | reverse complement strand
AATACCGTATAACAATGGGCTTTTATTTATGCCACGGTAAAAATGATAATGTTGGGAGGAGAGGCTGAGCTAACCCAAATCAAAGAACTGATATAAAAGGTAAACACTAACCTATACTAAACTAACACACACAGTTCTATACTAACTGGCACGCGATCAAGGTGCCCTAACCAAAATACACAGAGTGGGCGCTCAGATCCAACCTAGTGTGTTTAACAAAGAGTATCCCTACGGGTGGTGTAAGCCCATGGGCATCTGGCCTGACACCCCCAAAAGTGCCTCCTCTCCTCCTCTAGGAAAACAAAGAGAACACAATGTTAACTCAGGATACACCAAACAGAAATGCTAAATCACACACTAGACTAAACACTACCACTCATGCACACTAATAGGCCTACCACACACACTAACACCAAACACAGCTCTCACTCTAACCTCAAATTCTAACACAACAACACTCCCAACTCTCACTACACACACTGCCAACAAACCTGACACAACTCAAAGGCAGCCAAACGGAGAGGACCTTCAATAAAGGCAACCTCACACACCAACAGAGAGAGAGAGATTGATGAAAACAGGGGCACAGATATACAGGGGAAGGGCATGATGGGATAGCTGTTAATTGATGAAACCAGGTGTATGGGATAACGGAGGGGAGGAGTCATTGATGAGTGATGAATGGAGGGACTTGATGAGGGAATCTGCACCACCTGTGGGGAAACACACGGACAGAGCAGAACAAACACATACAAACACAACAGAACATTGCACACAAACATCCAAATAACACAAGGTAAACCCTTTTATGATTTTATCCAACTGGGGGACGTAACAACGCACAACCTTGAGGCGGATGGGCTACAACAGCAGAAGACCCCACTCATCTCCACTACAAATAGGAAAAAGGGGCTACAATTTGCAAGAGCACACCAAAATTGGACAGTTGAAGACTGGAAAAATGTTGCCTGGTCTGATGAGTCTCGATTTCAGTTGAGCCATTCAGATGGTAGAGTCAGAATTTGGCATAAACAGAATGAGAACATGGATCCATCATGCCTTGTTACCACTGTGCAGGCTGGTGGTGGTGTAATGGTTTTGGGGATGTTTTCTTGGCACATTTTAGGCCCCTTAGTGCCAATTGGGGATCGTTTAAATGCCGCAGCCTACGTAAGCATTGTTTCTGACCATGTCCATCCCTTTATGGCCACCATGTACCCATCCTCGGATGGCTAATTCCAGCAGGATAATGCACCATGTCACAAAGCTTGAATCATTTCAAATTGGTTTCTTGAACATGACAATGAGTTCACTGTACTAAAATGGCCCCCACAGTCACCAGAGCTCAACCCAATAGAGCATCTTTGGGATGTGTTGGAACGGGAGCTTCGTGCCCTGGATGTGCATCCCACAAATCTCCATCAACTGCAAGATGCTATGTCAATATGGGCCAACATTTCTAAAGAATGCTTTCAGCACCTTGTTGAATTAATGCCACGTAGAATTAAGGCAGTTCTGAAGGCGAAAGGGGGTCAAACACAGTATTAGTATGGTGTTTCTAATATTCCTTTAGCTAAGTGTATATTTATGTAACAATAATACTATGCTCTAACGCGGCGTAGATGCGGAGAATGTATATATATATAGAGAGAGCATATGCAATCAACTCAAGCCAAACTACACTCTTTTCACAACCAACAGGAATAGAAAGTACTGCTCCCGGACGTCAGCCATCCTACATGACAAACTAACATCACGTCATCATCAATAATGAATAGTGGTTTCCCCCAAAGCACATAAAGCCCAAATAGCCACCAGCTGAAAGCAATTACTAATTAGCTCAAACAAGCCCTGCATATTAAAAAGAGACCTAACTAATGCTCCGGGGATGGTTCCACACTTCATGATACACACACATTCAACCCAACATAAAACAACAATGCAAAGCACTGGCATATTATAAGAGAAACACAATGTAACGTAAATACAGACAATTAACCCCCAAATGCATACACATACACTTAGTCCATATTTCAGTCCATTGCCAAACCATCCCACTCTAGGACAGTGTGACAGATTGTACATACATTTACATTTAATTCATTTAGCAGAAGTACTTGTATGCACTTATCTAAAATTGGAAGACAACATTATTCATACATTTATTATTTAATTGTATGAGAACTTTTAGAAAATATTTTTTGTGCATTTGATACTATTTGATCTATTGCGTTACTGTTGAAATATCTTTTTCACTGGATTCACAATTTAGAAAGTATCATTTATTTTTTCATCTTTAATTGACGTATTGCATATACTAGTCTATATTGTACCATTTACATTGAAAGAAATAACTATTAAAAACTATATATAAATGTTGTTTTCTTTTTTAGAATATACTACTACCTGCAAGCATTTGGTGCCTGTGAAATTTTACTGAGGAAGATAAGCTCCTACTACGGTAATGTCTGGACCATAGTAAATTAAATGTCATCTCACACTGAGGTAAATGTGTTTGATGCCATTGCAGACCTTAACACAAGTCCATGTTTCCCAAATAAGGTATGGATAGCCTGCAAATCTGAAACAGTGTACTTCACTTAATATCCAGTAGGTGGAGGCAAGGACCAAGCATGGAAACATGCTGTTTCCAATTAATAAATCCATCACAGACAACAGTCAAAAATGGTGTCATATTATTTGGCTCATTATAGGGAAAATGCAATTAGATTGTATTTTAAACAACAGTGATGTTCTGATTGAGTAGGCAGCTTTATATAAAAACATACATTTTAGCATAATAGCACAAAAAATACTGTTATAAAAATAATAAAAGACCTGAGGGGTAATGTGTAATTGCACATTTACTAATTATCTGTAGATACAGTTTTGCTCAAACATTTGCATACCCCTCTAGAATTGGTAATAGATAATTCATAATAATAATCATTTTCAGAAAACAACAGTGAGCAGGCAAGAAAATATTTTTTAATTTCTCATGGGATTCATATTCAACTGTAGGTCATAACAGAATGGCACAATCATAATAGAAAACATGGCAACACAAGGCAACAAAGAAAATAATGAAATAACCTCTGCTCAAAAGTCTGCATACCCTCAGTTCTCAATACGGTGTAATGCACCCTTTAGCATGAGCATCAGTGACAGTGTGCAGTTGTTTGTGATATTTGCCTATGAGGCCCCAATTTCTTGCAGGTGGTATAGCTGCCCATTCGTCTTGGCAAAATGCCTCCTGGTCATGCAGTCTATGGTCATCTTGTGGGAACCTTACGTTTGAGATTTCCCTAGAGTGGCTGGATGATATTAAGGTTAGGACTGTGATGGCCACTCCAGAACCTTCACCTTTTTCTGCTGTAACCACAGGCTTCTGAGAGGAGAAACACAGGGAGAAAATAACGATATCAGAAACAAAACTAAATTGGGGAATTATACCGTCACAGAATCAATCAAATTTATTTATAAAGCCCTTTTTACCCCTAACAGTTCAATGAGTCTTAAGTGGGGACTGAGAAAGGACATAAAGACCCTAGTCCCCCGGCACATAAACTACTGCAGCATAACATCTGAGGCTGAGACGGGGGGACTGGAGACGTGGTCCTGCACAAAGAAAACCTGGGGCAGGAGCAAACAGGCAAAAATGTTGACCTATTGTTGTACAACATTATGGATAAGCTCTGGCCAGCAAGCACAAAAAGTGGATATTTTAATTACTTAAAATCTTCAGAAATTACTATATGGGGCAAAAAGCAAGTGACAGAATTGGTGAATTTGTTTTACTATCAAAAAACATATACAGGTAGTTTCAGTCTTGTACAAACTTTATATGTATTATACCACTACTAGTTCACCATGCGAATAGATTTTCTACAGTGGAATTCCATGTCACACACGCAATGTCCTACAGGCTTCCTTTTCTTCTGCGTGCCTCTTTCTTGCTCAACAAAGTGTGGTGTAAGAGGCCATTCCAAATACTGATGTACTAAGATCCACTCCACAATAACAGACTCTCCTCAGGCAAACACATGCTCCTAATTTCCAATCAATATTGCAATGCTGTGGTGCTGGGACCGACTTGTCCACGTACCTTCAGAGGTTGTGTGGGGGAATGGTATGCAATGTTTGAGTGAGCTGATGATCCAGCTGCTGTCCCACAAGGTTCTGTAAGTTTACTTAGAACTGCGAGGATCAACAGAGCAGAGGGACAAATTATTTTTGTTTTGTTTTTTTTCTTTCCTGTTCTCTTGCAGGACATTTTTCTCTTGAGAGGAACACACACATCACTTTTTTGACCGGCCTGGCTGGTCGGGAGACATAGCACGCCCTTTCGAGTTTCCCATAACTCTAGACTGGTGGATGAGAAGATAATTAATGCCAGATGTGTGTGAAAACAATCTGACTGATTTCATTTCAATGAACATCGACCTCCTTTAGTATTACCGGGCTCCGAAAGGGAAGTTAATGCTTAATCTACAAGCAATAACAGGTTAGCACATACTGATATCCGTGTGCATGTTTATGGGAGTCCAGATAAACTGGCATTTAAAAGCAGTTCAGAGGCATTTCAAGTTCAGTTCAGAGGGTTAGGCTTTACCATCACGACAAGAAAGACTCCTGAAAGACTGGCCATGGCAAAAGGAATTTACATGCCAAAGATTCTGGCCGTTGCCACAGTGGTGTTGACCGTCTCGTCTATAGGTGGAATAATTTCAATGATGATTGTTTATGAGACCTGGAGGAATGAGGTAAATCCTACACCACCACCAACCCCTAATGTTACTACTCCGTTTCCAACTGGACCCCCACCCACTATGCGACTCCCTGGAAACCTGATTCCAGAAAAATACGTGATCTACTTACAGCCGAAGCTTTACACTGTGATGACCAACGCTACCAACCAAACTCTCATCTTCACTGGAAACTCAACTGTGTTCTTAAGATGTGTAGAGCACACCAAAAATATAATACTTCACAGTAAACAACAAAATGTGACTTCAGTGGAAGTGAAAGATCTAAGCAATGGAAATTCCATTA
Organism: Umbra pygmaea; assembly: GCA_016801145.1. Lineage (NCBI taxonomy): Eukaryota > Metazoa > Chordata > Actinopteri > Esociformes > Umbridae > Umbra > Umbra pygmaea. The sequence goes on along the minus strand of JACXGM010000972.1, from coordinate 55,672 downwards.
AAGTTTTGGACCAAATATTTTATGATGAGAGTGATTTCTTAGAGATTCTGCTCGAAGAACCTTTAATGAAAAATGGAACGTACAGCCTCTTTACTAGTTTTGAGGGTGAGCTCCTAGAGGACCTGTCTGGTTTTTACACAAGTTCATATAAGAAAGAGCCAACGAAAGAAGAAGACGCAAAATGGTAAGGGTGTCTTTGATATCTGCTGTAGGGCACATATAAAAGAAATATGAAAAGGAATGCTGTGAGATGGAAATGAGAATTCAGATGAAACCCATTTACACTTGATGAAAGGTTAGACTTACAGTATACACAACCACCTTATACTGTGCTTGAGTTGGACAATGCTTTCTCTGTTTTATAAAGAAACACTGTAAAATTATTGAATTAGAAAAAAAAAGAAAAACATAAATGCAAGCATTTCTTTTATACCCATTCACAGGTTGTTCGGGAATGAAACTATCGTTGAGCTTGATGAAAGGTAAGATGCACCCTCAACTGTGCTTGAATTGGATGGAGCTTTTTCTGTTTCATAAAAAATAAACACTGAAACTTTGACATTTCAACCATATGGCAATCAACTTTCTTAAAATAATAAGAGGCATTTTAAAAGTGGTTAAACTTTATGCAGAGAGTCCAAGTTCCAGTTGTTCTACAGATAGCCATGGTATCAAGATACCATTAGCAAACTACCTGTCGACAACAACTTTCTATCATGGTTAAATTTCGGTTAAGGATAAGAGTTAAGGCTAGAGTTAGGCTTTAGTAGGTGTAGTGGAAATATTACTAGCTAGTAGTCTTTAGTTAGTCTGTAACTATATGGACTAACCAGGACTGACGCAGCTTACCTTAAAAGGCATGCCTGCAGTGGTACGCAGGATGCTGTGCTAACATAAGATCTGGACTTACTTTAATTTATTAAGAAAATACAGTCTATTTTTACAAAATAAAATTCTGTGTAATTTGTTGCCCTTTTAGATTCAACACATTACTCGGGCTATATTTATTTTCATGGACGATTTCACAATTACAGTAGATTCCTCAAAAACGCAGGAGCCTAAATACATCTACGGTCAACTGTAGATATAATGGCAACTTTTCATAAAATTGAGCATTAAAGAATACAGAAAAACAACAACACAAACAATGAGTAATATTTTGGGCATAAACATACAATAATTCTGTAGTAGGATATCTTCTGAAAACCGTAGGTATTATTATTACAAAATAATTAGCAGTACTACAATCAATATTTTGTTAAGCCATGGATAACAGCACTGAGCCTCTCCCTGTAAATTTTGACAAGGTTGGTGCATACATTTGGAGTCCCGTTAAAAATAATTGTTGGTATATACAGTTGTATGCAAAAGTTTAGGCACCCCTGACAATTTCCATGATTTTTATTTATAAATAATTGGGTGTTTGGACAGCAGTTCCTTTTTGATCGATCAATGTAATGACTCACTGAGACAAGATTGCAATTACTAAATAATTAGCAATAAATAATATTTATAAATAAATAATAAATAATATTTATTTCTCAATAACGATAGGCAAGGCAATGGTCAGCGGAAAGGGGTCTGTACACAGTCAATCATAGAAGATTCCAGGGGTTGGAGTGGTCAATGGACAGGCAGCGATATGGTACACAAAATGACACTGGTGGAGGTACAAACTCAACAGGCAGGAATAGTTAGGCAGGCAGATAACGGTACACTGGTAAACTCAGGCAGAAATACAAATGGGCAATTCCAATAGGGAGAGACGTCAGGCAGAAAAAGGTCAGACCAGAATAATAATACTTGCAGATAGAAACACTCAGTATGCAGTCAAAAACAAACAACACCTCACAAGGACTTGTTAATTTAGACCTGTTCTTATAGGGACAGACACAGGTGTCTAGAATTTAAAAGATTGCGAACAAGGTAGAGGGCTGCATTCATGTCTTGTGGTATGCTGGGACTCACGGAGTGGAGTGGTGTTCCGTGAGGCAAAGGGGCTGTGACTCGGCACAGTTAAAATCAAATAACTGAAGGACACAGTAAAACTTCGGTGAAATGAGGTTCATTGGATTAAAAGAAAATGTGCAATATGCATCAAAATTAAATTAGACATGCAATGAAATTAGAGATGAAATTAGGTGCATAAATGTGGGACGACCCTTGTCATTTTGGTGATTTGAATACCTGTAACTAACTAGCACTGATTAATTGGAACACAATAATTGGTTTGGTGAGCTCATTAAGCCTTGAACTTCATAGACAGGTGCATGAGAAAAGGTATTTAAGGTGGCCAATTGCAACTTGTTTTTCTCTTTGACTTTCCTCTGAAGAGTGGCAAAATGGGGGCCTCAAAACAACTCTCAAATGACCTGAAAACAAAGATTGTTCAACATTATGGTCTAGGGGAAGGCTACAAAAAGCTATCACAGAGCTTTAAGCTGTCAGTGTCCAATGTAAGGAAAAGGAAGACTAAAGGCACAGTTCTTGTTAGGCCAGAAGTGTCAGGCCAAGTAAAATATTGGAGAGGCAAAGGCAAAGGATGGTGAGAACGGTCAAAAACAGCCCACAGACCACCTCCAAAAACCTACAACATCATCTTGCTGCAGACGGTGTCACTGTGCATTGTTCAACAATTCAGTGCACTTTGCACAGGGAAAAGTTGTATGGGAAAGTGATGCAGAAGAAGCCTTTTCTGCACACACGCCACAAACAAAGTCGCTTGAGGTATACAAACGTAATGCACATTTGGTTAAGCCAGCTTCATTTTGGAAGGTGCGGTGGACTGATAACAAAGATGGAGTTATTTGGTCATAATAAGGGGTGATATGCATGGTGGCAAAAGAACACAGCGTTCCAAGACAAATACTTGCTACCCACAGTAAAATTTGGTGGAGGTGCCATCATGCTGTGGGGCTGTGTGGTCAGTGCCGGTACTGGGAATCTTGTTAAAGTTGAGGGTCACATGGATTCCACTCAATATCAGCAGATACTTGAGAAAAATGTAGAGAAATCCGTCACAAAGTTGAAGTTACGCCGGGGCTGGATATTTCAACAAGACAACGACCCAAAACACTGCTCAAAATCTACTCTGGCATTTATGCACAGGAACAAGTACAATGTTCTGGAATGGCCATCCCAGTCCCCAGATCTGAATATCATTGAAAATATGTGGAGTGATTTGAAGTGGGCTGTCCATGCTCGGCAACCATCAAACCTAACTGAACTGGAGATGTTTTGCAAGGAGGAATGGTCCGAAATAACTTCATCCAGAATCCAGACACTCATTACAGGCTATAGGAAGCGTCTAGAGCAGGGTTCATCAACTACAGTCCTGAAGGGCTGAAACACTTTTGATTTTTGTTCTCTCTCTAATAAGGGACTAGTTTACAGTATACCTGGGAAAACAGGTGGTTGCAATCAACTACTGGGTAAAATAAAAAATCCAAAGTGTTTCGACCTTCCAGGACCAGAGTTGATGAAGGACCAGAGTTTATGTTATTTCTGCTAAAGGATAAAGAATAACTAAATATTGATGTGATTTCTGTTCGGGTGCCTAAATGTATGCACCTGTCTAATTTTTTTGTTTTTTGTTTTGATGCATATTGCACATTTTCTGTTCATCATTTTACTAATGAAATATTACTCTGTCTTTCAGTTATTTGATAGATCAAAATAAAAATGCTGATCCAAACACCCAATTATTTATAAATGAAAATCCTGGAAATTTACAGGGGTGCCTAAACTTTTGCACACGACTGTAACCTTTTCTACTGAGGATTCTACATGAAAAATAAAAGGGTTCTACTTGAAACCAAAAATTGTTGTTTTGAGACCCATAAAAGGATTTCCCTACGGAACAGTCAAAGAACATTTAGGAACCCATTTAGGAACCCATCATAGGTTTGCACATGTGGACTGCCCTCTTCAATTTAGACTACAGGATCTCAAGTGAATTGTTTGTCATGCTTTAAAGGTCAGTGCAAACTGCACCCTTAGTAGTATGGGGCGCTGATTGTACACACTATTACAATTCCAATACACACTATAACAATACCAATACACACTATTACACATTTTTATAATACTAATACACACTATTACACACAATTACAATACTATTACACACTATTGCAATACTATTACACACCATTACACACGTTTACATTAATACTACACACTATTACAATACTAATACACACCTTCACATACTATTACAATAATACTACACAATATTACACACTATTACAATACTAATACACACTATTACAATACTAATACACACTATTAAACAATATTACAATACTAATACACACTATTACACACTATTACAATATTAATACACACTTTTATGTACTATTACAATAATAATACACACTATTACTCACAATTAAAATACAAATACACACTATTAGTATACTAATACACACTATTTCGATATCAATACACACTATTACACACTTTTATAATACTAATACCCATTATTACAATACTATTACACACTATTGCAATACTATTACACAGTGTTACACACTTTTACATTACCAATCCACACTATAACAATACTAATACACACTAATACATAACTAATAGACACTATTACAACACTAATACACACTATTACTCACTATTACAATACTAATACACACTATTAGTATACTAATACACACTATTACAATACCAACACACACTATTATAACACAAATATAGTTGGACTATGGATCAGCTGAGTGAAGTGGGCAGAGTAACTGTATGGTGTGATTGGAGTGGGCAGACAGTGATGGGATTCACAAGACAGTGAACAGGACAGCGTCTGACTCTCTGGGGGCAGTAATGGGAGTCACAGGACAGTGTCTGACTGTCCCGGGACACTCCTTTGGACACTAATAACAGGACAAGACAGTTTTTGCTGTCACTGCTTCTCAGTTTGCCGCCATTGCGTTTCATCAAGCTTTTATTTTGAAGGCCTACTTCCACTGACCTGCAATGTGAATTTGCATATTAGCTAAATATTTAGTTTTACCAAACATATTTAGGATTAACATTTAACATTTAGATTTAACATTTAGATTTAACATTTAGATTTAACATTTAACATTTAGATTTAACATTTAACATTTAGATTTAACATTTAGCATTTAGATTTAACATTTAACATTTAGATGTAACATTTAACATTTAGATTTAGATTGAATATATATGTTTTTACAAGAAAAGTAAATAAAACAAAGTTCACAAATATTGCTGTAAATGTGGTAAAAAGTGAAATTCAACACCACTTTTTTAAACATTGTTTGGAGCTAAATGTGGTGAAATGTTGCTGTTAATTTTAGTGTGTTTCACTTTACAATTGGCGCCCCAATTGTAGAGCCTGGACTCGTTTAGTGTCCAGTTTACTTCTGATTACTAACTCACCTCATGGTGTGTTTTGTGGACCTGGCACTGGAACTAGCAACTAGCGATTAATCTGGTACAATCCCAACTAGAATTTGGACGCTAGTTGCTACCTCCGAGAGAGGTGCTAGTTGCTCCCGCATCTAAGCACCATCCGTATGTGCAGCTACCTTTTATATACAACATAAATTTGAGAGATATTATTCAATTTTTTATGTTTTTGACATCTCTCCTTCAGTTCAGTTCATAGTGTAATAACTGTGTTGATATTGAAAAGTTGGCTAAATTAAAATGCTAAAAAAAGGAAATTTAATGAAAAATTCCATTATTGCTTTCTCTATTTGATTACAGTTTTTGTCAGTGTTGCTTAGATTGAGTTGTAATAGGTATTCTGTTTTAAACAAATACTTTCCACACAGATTCATTGCAGCTAGCCAAATGCAGCCAACTGATGCCAGAAAAGTATTTCCTTGTTTCGATGAACCAGGAATGAAGGCTACATTTAAAGTAACTATCATCCATAGACTTGACACAGTTGCACTATCCAATGGAATGAATATAGGTAAGAAGCAGATTTCATTCTATTCTCATTCTAGGCTGTGCAAGTTCAACTCTACTATATATGTGTTAATATATTATCACCTCCAAAATGAATGCTACCCTTAATAAAAATGAGCAGTAAAGACTTTATAAACAGACCTATGCCTTATGCAAAACAATTTGAAATACATTATTGTATACTAATATATCATCATTACTCAGAGAAGTACATTTTCCTCAGAAAGACATTTCAGACAGAAAATGCCATGATGAGATTAATAACACTTTAATGACTATAAATGAACATAACACACTATTTACTCTAGTCAGTTATTTGGGAAATTGTTATTTACCTTAGGGCAACCACACCAACATAGTGTATATACATTTCTTATATTCACAACATGTAACGGCAGTTATGAATAACAATTTATTTTGCGATAAGCTTGGTATGCACTACCAAAACCCCCAAAACCATCGTAAGCAATGCATACCCCTGATACTACCATTACCATTACGTTTGGCTCCCTAAACAGAATTACTCGACCAAGCAGGCATCTTGATGTAACAGTGATGCCTTATGGCCAAATGAAACTACTTATCCTGTACAGGAGCAAGCATACCTGAAATCCCCGGAAGATGATGGTAGCAACCACTTACACCCCGACCAATCCAAGGGGCTAGGCTTGCACCCGGAAGATTCTGAGGCTAAGAAGGCATGATCTTCGTTAGCATTCCATATCGACTCCCATTAATTTTAGGGTAATTTTGACAGTGAATCAATTTACATCTGAAGCATTTAAAGACTCTACTTGTCTATTGTTTATTACTAAAGAAACACAACAATTTGAAAAGGCTCCATTACCTTGTATCTCAAGTTATGGCCCCGTAGCAACTGTTGTATGTAAAATGTGTAAAAACTATGTAAAAATATGCTTAACTACTGTGTCATAACCATGCAACTTATTGTCGCACAGTAGAGAAATGAACATTTAGTCCAGAAGAAGTTTGCAGGCAATCGGGGCAACGTGGAGGCATACAGTCAAAATAATTCATCAGAATATTTACCGAAGGTTGCTCCTGCTCCTTCCCTCATGGACAACTCCGACTCACGCTCGCTTTCTGGGCAAGAGGCAGGATTCGGAATGATTCAGATTTCTCTTGGCAAAGCTAAGAGAAGAATTACAATGTTCAGACACGTTGCTCGCGTCACATCTACGTCATCACGCTCAGCGTGAGCCTGCACAGTACGCTCAGGCATGATCGGAAAAGTGCTTCTAACTAACTTCACTTGCTCTCCATAGGAATGAATGGCAAGGCTTTGTCCATTCATTTATAATGTCTATGCGACCAACTAATGTATTCTCATGTAAATGCTGCCTGCACAGGCAAGATGAATGATTCACCTTATATAAGAGAATCCATGAATTGACGATGATTTATTCTAGGTTACCGCGAACCCAGACCAACCTAACCAAACAATCCAGGCAATTCTGATCACTGCTTGACCCTGATACCCTGGGATAACATACATGCAATGTGGGCGTCTCAAATGGATAACTCCACAAGCAGCCACGCAAAAACATAAAGATTGCCCAGACAGAGAATGGGAAACGCATGGGGCGAGGTGACCATGCGGAAGGAATGGTGTGTACAGCTCTGGAAACAGTCCACACAGATTGCATAGTTAGTGCAAACGTAAAGAGCACAAGTAGGGTGTCATAGGGTTGCCAGTGTCGATGATGGATCAAGAACCATGATCTCTCCCGAATGTGAGCGATCTTTTGACCTCTGAGCATATTCTGAGGCTATTTTTAGGGGTGCTCAAGCAAAAAAAAAAAAATCTCATCTCAGCACCCCTGAAAAAAAAGTCCTTATCATTGTGATTTTGTGAAATTGTTTAGTGCTCGAACCTCATTACTTTTGCAAACCTGATTTTAGCAATGGAATAGGATAAATAACGACATTAGGCTATGCCTCTGATTGGTGGGCGGCGGCGCCTCAGTCTACTGAGTACTGTTCAGTCTACGCAGATACTGTACATTTTGGGAACGGTCGTCAGAGTTGAATACCTTCTACCACTGAAATGGTATGGCTAACTGAGTGAAAATTAATTTTAAATCGAATTAACACGTTTAAGTAGGCTATAGGTGTACAGTAGTATTTGTGGAACCAATCTGTGATTCCCTGTTCACAACGATGGCAATTATATATGAATTAGCCTAGCTTATTCACCATGGAGTCCAATTTTGTCTAACGTTGCAAAGTTGTGCAACGTTAGACAAAATTGCTAACTGTAGGCAAAATGTAGGATAATGTTAGCCTACTGTAGACTCAAATGATTCTACATTTGCCTACAGTTAGTTTAGGAGTACAACAAGTTTTTAAAGTGTGCTATTAATATGTAACGGTTTGAACACGCCTAAAAATAGCACTGCCTATGCTGCCGTTACCTCCCTACCAGAGACTTTCTTATTGTCAACTGTCAATGCCAATGAAAAATAAATAATTCGACCTGACGGATCATCAGACTTATATCAGAACCGAAACACTGGAACAAAAATTCTGACCCACAGTTTGTTTCCCCATAGATGGATATACGTTTATTTTTTAAATGAAAAAACCCAGGTTCAGGTGAGAAAGTACAAGATAAGCCTTTAACATTATCCCACTGCACTGAACAGCAACCTCATATTCACATATGTTATGAATAGGTGAATTTATAAACTTATTCACACACATACATATATATACATATAGGAAGATGGAGAGTGATAGGACAAAGAGAGGGACCTGGAAGAACCAGGTGAGTGAAGTGGCAAAAAAGTATTTATTGCAATAATCAAGGTTTGTAGTTACCATCTTTTTTCACAGCAGATGCCTTGAATCTGTTGATAGTTTGTCATAATTGTATGTCTCAATCTGTCGTTTTCTTTCCCCAAACTCACTAGTCTATAACTAAATGCTCACTAGGGGCTGAGCCCCCCCAAAGGTCAGATCCTAGAATCGCCCTTGCCTGTGAGCTTAGTCAAAGTAGAAGATCAAGGAATGTGTTCCCTGTGGTGTGTAAGGGATACAATCTAGACTGTATGTGCTTTGGAGGATGCATACCTCCACATCAAGGAGTTGTGGAGAACAATTGTGTAAATGTAACAAAAATTATTTTAGGAAAAGTCTCAGCATGGTTATCCTTATGGGGAGGGAGCACACAGTACTAAAAACAAGGGTGCCTATAATTTGTTTTATCTAAATTTTTGGGAAATGCCATTCATAATTTCAGAACCATAAGGTAAAATATATTAATTTTGGGAAATTACAATATAGCTCTCTTTATTTGTTAGTTCATTTTACAGTATATAGCATTTTGCTCATCTTTACATATAGCATTAAACATTGCTCATCTTTTCAAAGGGAGTCAAACATTTAAAGGTGATTGTATTCAGTTATGTACTTACTTATGCCTTTAAATGTAATACTGGTATATTGACATTTTAATTGTAAATTCATTGTTTAATATTTGTTTAAAAATAAAAGTTTTGTAAACAATTGTTCCCCGATTTAAGTAAGTTCATGCAAATATACGTACTAGTGAGCCTGTTCCCCTTGCTTCTATTTCATGTAGATGAATGTCTAAAAAGTATTGTCTTTAATATTTATGAAGTCGAGGTAAAATCATTTTTTTAAATTTCTTTTAGCTTCAACTACAGAAGAAATTGATGGAGAGGAATGGTTAATCACTGGCTTTTCCGAGACCAAGAAAATGTCAACATACCTATTAGCTTTTACAGTGTCTGATTTCACTGCCATAGAATCCAAACATGAAAGAGTTAAAATTAAGGTATGTACAGTATACATGTCAGAAATGCTATTTGTAGAATTTCAAACCATAACAATGGAACTACTTTCTCTTTAAATGACCAGATTACAAAGGTTGTAAAAATTATTTCTTGATATAATAAAAAATCAGTAAAAGTGATTATATGGAATAATGTTTCCATACACTATGCAGTGTTGTGCACAGCCTAAAATGCCTCATTTCAAATTCAGAAATCACAAACACTGGGGAATCCGTACTTAACCTGTATGCATTGCAATTCTGGTTCAAATGGCAAAATAAGCACTGCATGGTGTAGGGAATAATTGTCTCATCTACATCATATTTTGACATTTTTAAATATCAAGAAATACAAGGCAAGGCAGGTTTTTTCATACACAATGGCAATTCAATGTGCTTTACATGAAAAGGAAAACATAAGAATATAAAACAGTTAAAAATTAAATTAAATCAAGTAAAAGAAAAATAATTAAAATAGTACAGTTAAAAATAAAAACAAGAGAAAGAGGAATCATTTAAATAGTACATATAAAATATAGTGCAATCAGTTTGGATTAGGCACAGTGCTCATTCACTAAATGCATAGCTAAACAGACGCGTTTTGAGTCTGGATTAAAATGCGACTACTGTTGGAGCACATCTGATCTCTTCTGGAAGCTGGTTCCAGCTGCGGCTGGCATAATAGCTAAAAGCAGATTCTTCGTATTTTGAGTGAACCCTTGGTATTTCTAGCTGATTTGATCCTAATGATCTGAGTGATCTCAAATACAGTTTGTACATCTTTTGTAAGCTAGTCACTGAAAAATAGTTCCATTCTACCTCCATAATTTATAAAAAATAGCACTTAATACTTAAGTATTTGCAATAGTGCATTAAATCAACTAAATTACTTTTAAAATGTCACATACAGGTAAACATAAAACAAATTACACATAATTAAGAGTTAGAAAGCATATTTAAAGTTGGTGCTTTCTCAGGTGCAAGTGTGGAGAAATAATATTCTGTTTTCTTGGGTAATGTACCAAAAGTTGGTCAGGACCAGCGGCCCCTGGTTTTGGCTAATGTGGCTAGAAACATTATATATATATTTTGGGTTATTTGGCAGGAGCTTCAGTGAAGATTACACAATTTTCTGCTTCTCGATATGCCATGAACGTCTGTCACTAGATAATCCCAGTGTAACACCTATGGAAGATTCTGGTGTGATGGTTGAGAGTATATTCCAACACGATCAACAAAACAACTTTTCTTTTTTTTCTTGAATAATAATGTTGCATCCCTTGAGATCTAGACAAAGGGCAGATTGGAGCTGTTCTAGTCACTATTGGTGCCTCATGCCATATTAATATCATATTAGTGTGTCATTTATTTTGTTCTTTACTTCAAGGTGTGCTCTAGTAGCTAAATGCATTTCTCTCTATGTATTCTGTTTAAACTAAATTCTGATTTTGGTAACAGTTTATTTTGAGAGTCCAAAAAGTGTTTCTGTAGATGCTCTACAGATTATCTGCAGCCTATCAACAACATTTTAACAAACTATCTACTAACCCTAACCCTAATCCTAACCTTAACCGTTCCCCTAATGTCAACCCTAACCTTAACCATTACCCAAAAACATATTCTAACATTACTGCTACCCTTGAACTACACAATTATATGCTTATCAACCGATAGTTTGTTGATAGTTTGTTGATAGTCATATCATCAATAAACTATCTGTAGAGCACCTACAGATGGAATTTCGGAAACTCCAAATAAAGTGTAACCCTGATTTTCATTTGATCTTTACTAAAACCAATCTGTACTGATTTGATACCACATAATGTATTTGTCTTCTCTATTTGGTTTGTAAAGACATATGCAAGACCAGAGGCCATAAATGCTAGACATGCAGACTATGCAGCAAGCATCACTGGAAGAATACTGGCGTTCTATGAGAGTCCTGCAGTTTTTGGAATTAACTATCCTTTAAGCAAGCTAGGTATGTGCATTAATAACTACAACGTAAGAATATAAAATAATCGTGTGTCCGTCATTACAATGCCAGGTGTTAAAAAAGATTGAATGTGATCAAATCCATCTTAAAAAATGTATTTCTCATGTGTCCAAAACACTGGGGGAAGAACTGTTTATGTTGTTAAAATAAATGATCAGAAGCTATAAAGTAACCCTGTTCTACTTTAGATCAGATTGCTCTACCAGACTTCAGTGGAGGTGCTATGGAGAATTGGGGCTTGATAGCATACCGTGAGACAGCTCTGCTATATGAAGAAGGTGTGTCTTCCACATCAAACAAAGAGTGGATTGCCACAGTGGTTGCACATGAGCTAGCTCATCAGGTATGGAAACGTAAAACGGAAAGGTATAGTAGCTTGTACAGTTACATTCCAGTTACTTGCTGAGTTCACAAGTTTTGGGAAGTCCCTAATTAAGACAAAATGAGCAGGTAAATGGAGTTCATATCTTACTGGTGACCATGATTGATATTTTCTTTACTCTTTCTATTTGTTTTATAGGTTACTTTTAAGATATGATCATTTTGTCTTAATTAGGGACTTCCCAAAACTTGTGAACTCAACATGCAACTGGAATGTAACTGAAAAGTAGCTTTACCAAAAACAGGAAACAAAGTATGTTAAAATGTAGTAAAATAAATGTTAAGTGAAGGAAAATACATTGTTTATGATTGTATTGTTTAATTAACTGAGCATCTCTAATTAAGCCTGTGATTTTCAGTGGTTTGGAAACCTGGTAACAATGAAATGGTGGAATAACCTGTGGCTGAATGAGGGATTTGCAACATATTTTTCCTACAAGGGAGTGGACCACGTTCAACCAGACTGGCACATAGTAAGTCTTTTTCTGCATTCAGTCAGTTAAGTGTCCATTCTAAACCGGCTATGTCAGAGTGTATGAATTATTTGTTTTGAATAGAAAACATACAAGTGGAATTTGTTTGCGTCACATGTAAACAATGAGGTTCTATCTTTGTAACATTGTTCCCACGTCAATAGTGGCTTGTGAACCATATCTCACATCTAGCAAACTTATTACTATCTTACTAAAAACATCAGCCTTTACATGCCAATTTAATCCCAAGCTAGCTGAAGCTAATGATGTTATTAACAAAACTTGCTACTGAGGAAGGAAACAATGGAATGGTCACCATCTGTGCAAAAAACAGTCACATGTAGAGATGTAAAAAATGTATTAACAGGTGTACATGTTTTTCTACTGAAGTTTCCCTCGAAGCAGTAGCTCAATGTGTAGAGTGGCTGACTCTGAATCCAAAGGTTGTAATTTTATGGTCTTATTGGTACTTTCATATTGATATGGAAGTGTACCGGTATTTCTAAACTAAAAACATTGCTGTATAGCTTAACCCTTTAATGTCCTCGCTGCGAAAAAACCCACTATGTGCTCTACCAAACGGTTGAACATTAAAGGGTTAAGATGTTGTAAATGAACAAAATGTGTTAATTGGCACGTGAAGACACTTAGGTCCCATTTACAAACTGATAGATTCTCGAATCCACTCAAGCCAAGACAAAATAATTTCCGTACTGTTTGTATTTACAATGTCATGTCTCCAGATCACAATTGCGCATTTGTGGGTGTGTCATTCAAGGCGTCTTAAGAACTTTGCTCAGAAACCAGCACAGCCCATTGACTTACATGAAGAATTCCCCTGCAATACACATTTCTCCTGGGCTGTTAGCAAACCCGCAGGTGGGATCTCTTGTGCGCAACCTTCTAATCTGGGACTTATTTAGACCTGGGACACCAGGTGAGACCAATTAATGTTGAGGTAGAACAGAAAACCAGCTGAGCCCATTGAGAACTGACTTTCATTTGCAATGGCAATCTGGCCAAGATAAAAAGAAAGAGACAACACAGAGTTTCAAAGAAAACACAAAATCAATTTTTTTCTAAACTCTCAATAAAAATCTATAAACATTCTGTGAAGCTGAGGTAAGTTTAGACCAGTTGTCCTCAAACCCTTCCATGGAGGGCCTAGTGTATGCTGGTTTTCGGTCTTTCCCTTCAATTAGAGCATAATTAGGAGCTAGACTACCAGGTGAGGGGAGATACTAACCAATTAGTGAGCTACTCCATCAGCCTTGTACAAGGTAAAAGCGAAAAGCTGTATACACTATAGGCCCTCCATGGAAGGGTTTGAGGACCACTGGTTTAGACAGTTAGTTCAGTAAATATGCCGCTCTGACAAATGCTCCTTGATTTCAGTGAGGGTGATGGGAATCTACATTTACATTTTTACAATTTAGCAGATGCTCTTATCCAGAGTGACTTACAGTGAGTGCATACATTTAGGAGAAACTAGGTGAAACATCCACAACTTATTATTTTAAGGAAGGAATTACGGAAGAAGGAGGTGTTTGCTTTGGGGTAACTAATGATATAAATCTGCTGAAGTACAGGCTATGTGTGGGTGTGCTATAGAGTCAACTGAGCGGAAATAATCTGGGGAGCTGATACCAATGGATTTGGCATTGTGTGTAGCAAGGGCCAGCCAACGAGAGCATAGATGTCACAGTTGTGGGTGTTATATCGGGTGTTGGGTGTCAACAGAGCCGGTCTAAACGTCCCTGGGGCCTTAAGCAAAATTCTGCTAGGGAGCCCTCCTACCTGAGCCATGTAAAGCGTTTGCCGTCGCCACAGCCAAACCTGACACCCAAGTGCTCCCACTACACTCCTTCCTCCTTTAAAACAGTTTGCTCCATCTTTCACTCTAAGAATAAGTAGACTTATACAGAAAAAAATCAGTTATTAAAAAACTTTATTTATTAAATAGAATAACTTTTATAGAATCTTAAGTATGTAAACATAAGTCTATAGACTTTTGCTGCACGTAAATGCCGTAAAATAGTAAAATAAAACATATACATCTTTGTGATTAGCCTATAGGCTATGGCTGCAGCTACAGAATACTGTATGTCGAAATGGTAAAACAAAAAATATACAGCTATGTTATAAGCTTTGGTTTCCTCTACAGCCTGGGCATTTTCATCGTGCTGGCTGTACACCTCTGGTTGTGTTAGTACTGGATGTGATGGATGTGTATTAACTGAGTGTGTGCATGTACTGGCTGATGATCCAGAATATCTTCTACTGACAACCTTAAGCATAGCATCTGTACATTATAATAATAATAATACCATTATTAATTTCATCAGCTGCATCCTGCATTCATGCTGTCTCCCCCAGATTTCCTTGAATACATTTTAAAATATAAAATACTATTTACATACTATGGCTTGGTTGAATTCTTGATGGTTATTAATTACTGAGAGATGTTCATCCGTATTTCCCAGTATGTCCAGCTAATCAACATTTTTAATTAAATGTATAAATCAATAGTCAAAGTCAATCCCTTGCTTTCCATCTTGCAGTAGTCCAGAGTTGGAACTAAACCTTGACTGAGACACTAGATAATCAATGTCTTGTTTTAAAATGTTGTGCACCTCAGAGGAGTGCCATCACACCCACATATTGTCTGGACTAGTCCCCACAAAGATTGCTGCAGATGCATGCAGGTTCACTCATGAACACTGTCACGTTATCAAATGTAATAAATAGTTGTAGCCTAGTCTTGCACAAGGTTGGCAAGTTAGACACCAACAGAACAAGAGATGCACTGCCCAGCTAGCTAGCAAGACAGACAGACTAGAGAGAAGCAAAGGCATTTCAAGCTAGCACATTAACTTAACAGAATATCACACAGTTACATAAATGAAACATTTTAGAAGCTACAGCTAGAGGTGTTCCGTTGATTTCCTGATCTTTAGTTGCCTAGTGTTATACTTCAATCAACTCGATTCAAACAGTTCATAGTTTGTAAAATGTTGTGTTGACGTAACTGTGTGAAATTCTGAATACTTACGGTGGCCGAGTTGGAAATTACCGAATGCGCTGAGGTGTTTTTAGTGACTGTCACTGTCATCTGGAGTGATCCTTGAAGTCCTTGTCTGTTAGGTGTTTGCTCGGTAACTCAACCAGTCCTACTCTGGCATTGTCAAATATTACCATAATGTATCTGATCACTCCAGAGCCATATGTTCTGATAAAAATCTGGCAGGCAGAGACAACGTTGATGACGGGCTGTAGTGCTGTTGGCTGGGATCAGGGTAGCGGAGCGGAAAGTATGACCATCCGTAGCAAAATGCTTGTTGACATGTTTAATAACAGTCGATTTTTCGGTGGTGACATTATTTCCTATCCTCATAGCAGTGGGCAGTTGGGAGGAAGTATTTCTGTTATCCATAGACTATGTCATGTTCCAGAACTTCAAGTTGAGACACAGGATTCATGTTTTTGTTTGAAGAAACTAGCCCTCCTGACTGACTGTACCAATTCCTAACTTCTTTGAATTGTTGCCCATCATGGGGGTTGTTTGAGGCTACTGCAGTGCGCCATAGAAAATGTTTTGTGTGGGGAAGTCCACGTGGCGTAGTGGGCTAAGTCGCTGCAGTGCATGACAGTCTATGTCATGAAAGTCAGTGGTTCGAGTCCGACTTCGGATTCTCTGACTTTCCCTGGGCCTCCTGCACGAGGCAACACAAAATTGGCATAGCGCTGCCCGAGGTTTGGGTTAGATAAATCTGATTATCTGTCCTGCCATGTCGCTCTGCAGCAACTCCTTGTGTCCAGATTGGGTGCCTGTGGGTTTAATCGTCGAAGTATAGTTGGTGAGTGTAATCATCCCATGCATGATCCGACTAAAGGCTTCTGTGTTGGATTTGCAGTGCGAAAAGAATTGGCGGCTAGGCGACGTGGTTGGACAAACCAAGTGTGTAGCGCACCAAACCCATTGTGTGATACCGTTCCGTTTCCCCCAGTCTGGACGGTAATGCAAGCCCGGCGTCCCCAATTAAGATCTTTTCACTCAGGTCCTGAATGTAATGCAAGACCGTCGTCCCCAATATAGATCCAACAATCGCTGCTGCTATGAGGGTGCCCTTCATTTTGGATTTAAGGTTATATCTGTTCATGAATAATTTGTGCAAGGTTCAGGGGGTCAAGCTTAGATTTTACAGTGGCTGGGGTGCAAAGCATGTCTCAGTTTAAACCTCCTAGAAATAGAATTCTGATTATAAAGTATTCTAATGATAAGTGGGGGTTAATTCAATCACATAAGGTGGATGAAGGGGACCTATAACAGGCATCTGTAGTGAGAGACCTATTTTCTGGAGGATATGATACTTTTGATGCGAATGCTAAACCAAATTTAATTTAATTCACTGTATTTTAGACTAACCACGAAGTTGGCAAATATTTTCTACATATTTTGTATCAGACTGCATATTATACTTCCACCCTGAAGTGGCTTCCTTTACATTTGCTCTCCAATTGTTGTGTCCAGAAAGATCTCTTTGTTCTAAATGAGATCCAGACTGCCTTCCAAGTGGACGCGTTGGCCTCATCCCACGCTTTAAGCCCTGGACAGGATGAAATCCAAACGCCTGATGAAATCACTGAGCTTTTCGATTCCATCACCTACAGTAAGGTCTGTATGTGACAGAGCACTATAGTGAATATTGGATATCAAAATGTGACTTTTTAACACACTGCATTTTTTTGTGACAATGTGTGTAATATAATAAGATAGGTAACATGTCTTTGGACTCTGTAGGGAGCAGCTGTGCTTAGAATGCTGAAAGATACCCTGAGTGAGAGGGTGTTCATGATTGGCCTGAGAGTAAGTAAACACAGCATGTGGAGGAAGGGTATGTCCAGCATGTCCATTAATGGGTAGGATAGTTTATTATTCATTTGTAGCATTCAAATGATGTACAGTATATTTATTTTATATGGTATGTATTCAATTTTTCTTATGAATGTAAAATAAGTAATGGGTTAAATTTTCTTGAAATGGGTCTTTAACTTGTGTGTGATACTATTGTTTCAGAAATATCTGCAGGCTTTCCAGTACAATAATACTGTACCCAAGGACTTGTGGGAGTTTTTAACAGAGGTAAAGCCTGATTGTTTCACTAGGCCTGTTAACACAACATGTTTAATTATTTCTATGCTTTCAAACATGTACTGTAGAAGGTTGACAATGCTTTAAGAGCATGTGAACTCAGCAAAATAAGAAATGCATTTTTCATGACACTGTATTTTGAAAGATAATTTGTAAAAAGACCAAGAACTTTAGAGACCAACATTGTAAAGGGTTTAAACAATGTTTCCATTTTTTTTTAAATGAACACGCACCAGCAGACTGGCCGTTAAAACACCAACAGCTTACAGATGGTAGGCAATTAAGGTTACAGTTATGAAAACTGAGGACAATAAAGAGACTGTTCTAAAGAGACACCAAAATAAAGATGCCCAGGGTCCCTGCTAATCTGCGTGAACATGCCTTAGACATGCTGCAAGGAGGCTTGAGGACTGCAGGTGTGGCCAGGGCGATAAATTGCATTGTCCTTACTGTGAGACGCCTAAGACAGCTCTACAGCATAACTGCTGATCATCCTTGCAGTGGTGGCAGACCACGTGTAACAACACCTGCACAGGATCAGTACATCTGAACATCACACCTGCAGGAGAGGTACAGGATGGCAACAACAACTGCCTGAATTACACCAGGAACACACAATCCCCCCATCTGTGCTCAGAGAGTACGCAATAGTCTGAGAGAGCCTGGACTGAGGGCCTGTAGGCCTGTTGTAAGGCAGTTCCGCACCAGATATCATCAGCAACAACCAGTGATGGTCAGACTTGCGTTTGTCATTGAAAGAATGAGCATTACACCAGGGCCTCTACTCTGGAGCAGCATCGATTTGGAGGTGGAGGGTCTATCGTGGTCTGGGGCAGTGTGTCAAAGCATCCTTGGACTGAGATTGTTGTCATTGCAGCCATCTCAACGCTGTGTGTTACAGGGAAGACAACCTTCTCCCTCATGTGATACCCTTCCTCCAGTCTCATCCTGACATGTCCCTCCAACATGACAATGCCACTCGCCATAATGCTCTTTCTGTGCATTATCGCAGGTGTCTTGATGGACGAATGGGGTAACATCTCACAGCAAGAACTGGCATATATGGTGCAGTGCAAGAGGAGGAGATGCACTGCAGTACTTAATGCGGATGGTGGCCACAATAGATACTGACTGTTTGATTTTGACCCCCCCTTTGGTCAGGGACACATTTTTCCATTTCTGTTGGTAACAGTGTGGAACTTGGTCAGTTTGCGTTATTTGTTGAATCTTTTTATGTTCATACAAATATTTACATAAAGAAAAACATGAGATTACTTTTCTTTATTTTGCTGAGTTTACATCTGGCTTTAAAGAAATGCTAATAACAAAAACTTTTCTAGGCATCATTAGAAAATAAAGCGATTGACGTTGCTAAAGTCATGGACACTTGGACAAAGCAAATGGGGTACCCAGTAATCAACATCAGCACATCCACTGGGGAAGCTCATCAAGCACATTTTCTCCTAAATCAAACATCTCATTCCAAGTATGTCTGTCGCCACAGAAACACACACTCAAAGAAAACAAATGTTTCCATTGATCCAGGTAGA
Source organism: Umbra pygmaea (assembly GCA_016801145.1). Taxonomy (NCBI): domain Eukaryota; kingdom Metazoa; phylum Chordata; class Actinopteri; order Esociformes; family Umbridae; genus Umbra; species Umbra pygmaea. The sequence continues at coordinate 36,351 of JACXGM010000972.1, read as the reverse complement.
ATGCAAAAAATAACACAATACACACAATAATTCCTAAAACCCATTTTTTGTGAAGCCTAATGTACAGCACTCTGCCTTTAGCTGTAAAGTCTGATAAGATTGGCACTACAACTTAGAAGGATCTTGGATTGCTACTCCATGCAGTACATTTCTAGATCCTTGAAAATCTTAGATTTGCACTCGTGGACTGCCCTATTCAATTCAGACCACAGTATTCAATTGGATTTAAATCCATTAATTGAGATGGACGTTGAGATGGGCATATTGTAAAACATTGATGTTATGTTCACGAAAACAGTTTTTTGGTTGATTTAGATTTTAGGGCTGCAGCTATCGATTATTTTAGTATTCGAGTATTCTATCGATCATTCCATCGATTAATCGAGTAATCGGCTAAGAAATACTTAGTTTTATTGAAGGGCAATAATGTACAATACTTTGGTTTAATTTTCTGAAAAAACAACATTTTTATTGCCTAAATTGCTTACAATATCATCTCTCAAAAAAACTAAATAT
>JACXGM010000972.1:0-35735 GCA_016801145.1 Umbra pygmaea | reverse complement strand
CGACGTCATGCTATTAATGAGTTAAGCTAGTTCGATTTTCCAATGGAAAAATACTGTACAGAGTTTTCGTTGTAATTACGTTTGAACTGATTCCAAACTTTGGACACTTTCTGTCGTTTTCTCCAGCCTGTCTTTTCTCTTAGCCCCTCACTATTTACTTACGCTCTCTTTCTTCATGTTGTTATCTGCGTCGTCTTTATGGCATGTTTCTCCAGACCAGTGTGGATCTAGCTTCTTTAGTGGATTCCTAGCTTTGACTAGTTTCGCCTTTAGAATAATAGCACTTGATTCAACGCGATAAACATCGCGTAACAACAAAGGAAACATTGCACATTTCGAAAATATGCCACTAAACTCTATTAGAAAAGTGTGACATATTTACTTACTAATATTTTAATTAGACCATTTACATTTGCAATCTGGATTGCTTATATAGTAAATAGACAGAGTCATTGTCGCTAGCAGCGTGAGCCCGGTGTGCGACAGTAATAATCATCCGTGCGGAACCACTGTGCGCGATACAACGTTGGTAACATTGATTAAACGAAGCCTCGAGTCAAGTCATTTTGTGTAGACACATTTTTGTAATCGAGTTATTCGAGTTATTCGAGGAATCGTTTCAGCCCTATTAGATTTTGTCTTGGGCCATTGTCTTGTTGAAACGTCCATCTACAGTACAGCCAAGTCTTAATCTCCTGGCAACCAGATGTGGGGCTGAAATATTGTGGTACATCAATCTTAACAAGAGCCCCTGGACCGCTAATAGTAAAACACCCCCAAAGCATCATTGATCTACCACCATTTACTGTGGGCAGCTTATCCTTGTATGCAGTCCCTTTTGTTTCCAAACATGCCGATTCACAGCACACAATTCCATTTGTTGCTCCAATAGCGTTTGACAAAGATCAGGCGCTGCAATTTGTGGGTTGGGTTCAGTAAGGTCTTCTATTGTGCAACCCTTCCAAAGAGCTTGTTGAGGTGGCATTTACAATAACAGTTGATTTTGAGACTTCGTATAGCATTCCACTAGGATGTTCAATCCTGATACTGATCCTTGAAGTCTTCTTAGTCTCCCTCAACATCCTCCTGACTGGTCTTATAGGCAGCATGCATTTGTCTCCTTTTCTGTGCAGATTTGGAACTATTCCAGACTTCTGAAACATTTTGATTATTGCCAAGTCTCTAGTTAATGGTATTGTCAACTGTTTGTTGGCTACACCTTGCTGATGTCATTCATCATGGCATAGATTCAACAAGGTCCTGGAAACATTCCTCTGAGATTTTGGTCCATTTGAACATTATTGCATCACGCAGTTGCTGCAGATATTTTGGCTGCACATCCATGATGCGAATCCCCCGTTCCACCACATCCCAAATGTGCTCGATTGGATTGAGATCTGGTGACTGTGGAGACCATTTGAGTGCAGTGAACTCATTGTCATGTTCAAGAAGCCAGTTTGAGAGGATGTGAGCTTTGTTTTTTGTTTGATTACTTTTCAGCCATCTTTCTGATGGATGTGTAAGTAGAAACCATTGCTGCATACTGACATAAGAGTTTATGGGTTTCACTTTATTTGGGTAGTCAAAATGAGTATCTGTAGATTATCTACAGATATTCATACTATAACAACCCATTAAAAACATACTGAATGCTTGCTAACACACCAACAACAAAGACAACCTTGTTCTGGCAACATCGAATGTTAATGACAGTTATGCTTAAATTGTATTACTGTGGAATTATTTCTGAATACATGGAAGCATTATATTAGCACATGAATATCAATAAATCATATTATGCTATGAATTTTGATTCATTTTGTCTTTCATTAGTCTTTTATGGCACATCCCAATCCGAGTGAAGAAAGAAGGGCAAGGCATTAAAGAAGTTACAATGTATTCTGAAAATCAAGGTAAGGACTATTTAAAGGAAAGTACTGTGTTCATGGTTAACTTCATATCACTTAATAAGTAATCTCTTGCACAGTGGTTATGAACTAGGGGACCAGTGAGTAATAGGCTTATCCTCAGGGGGTACTTGAGAAATGTGACCCCAGGCTTACTGGTAAAATATTTAATCTGCGGGTAATTCTGGCATACTTGAAGGCAAACTGCAGTTGATGGTACAGTGTAATTATCTAACAAATGTTTGGGAACCACTGCTATAACCCATGGAAATTGCTTGACCATTTGATGAGCTACAACTTATAAGAGTGGTTGTTTCACCTAGTTTGTCTTACCGTAAATATATGTCACTCTGGATAAGAGCATCTCCTATATGAAATGAAAATGTAACAGGAATTTTCCATTAATAAAGACTGAGAACATGGCAAATATACCATATACACTTAAATGTAAAAAAATGTAAAGGTAAAAATAAGTGAAACTCCAAATAATTAAATGATGCTATTCTGTCTATTAAAACAATATGGCCAAACATAACTCTCATGCTCTGAATTGATTTCAGGAAAACAATTTGACGATTTTAGGTCTGTGAATGGCAAGTGGGTGCTTGCTAACATAAACTGCACAGGATATTTCAGAGTCAACTATGATCAAGAGAATTGGGACAGACTGCTCTCTCAGCTGGAAAAGAATATTCATGTAAGTCTTCCTTATGTGTGTGGAACAGTCCTGTTGATACAGTCCAAGTCAGAAATAAAACAGGATTGTATAGTATTGTAGGTGCTTAGGTTGCACACTATGTGATAATAAACTGTCTTCCTCACTCATAGAGGCTTGATCATTTAAAACAAAAAAGCATTTTGTCATAAAAAATATTTGAAAGAATGTGATGGACAAGCAGTATATTACAGTATATTGAAGGATACCAGACACTTAAAATGCATCAGCTAATAAGACAGGTTTACCAATAGCAGATGTAATCAAATTTAGTATAATACATCAAAATATTGCGCATCTTCATCAGTAATGGTGCTGCATCGCATGTGTATATTCAGCTTAATAACCTAGTAGGGTTTGTAGGATCTACAGTGATTTAAGGCTGTGTTTCTTAAACCTCTGGGGGGGGGGGTGTATCTCAGAGCTAGCACACCTGAATCAACTTTTCAAATAATCAGCTGAGCTAGTTACTACAACAAAATTGTTAGACAGCCAGGGGTCCCCAAGAGGTTTGAGAAACACTAGGGGGAGCATTTATAAATTGTCAAAGAATTGCTGTAATTTGGTACTCTCATTGGAAACATTACATTTACCTGTATGTATGAGTGTTTCAAGAACAATTGAAAGAACTTTTTAAAGCAAGTAACAGAACGTGGCTTGGGACAGAACATTATTTAATGTGTGGGGGGGCCTGGTAAAAATTTTGGGAGGGTATTGTAACTTTTACTTTTTGCAGAGGGGAGGGCAGTGTGATTTTCAATTAAAAGTCAATTATCCAGTCATCTGCTTCAAGGAGCAAAAGGTTGTTAAAATCAGGAATAACAGCCATTCAAACTTTTTTTAATGAAACTTATAGAGTCATGCTGGGAAATTAGAACCCGCCACCCACCAAATGTGGGTCAAATCACATTGGCGTTTTCCTAACCTACCAGCCAATCTGGCGGGTGAATTGTCCAACTTATAATATATTTTTTTGTTATTGGGTTAGTAAAAGCATAACATGTTTCGGATTGTAGATAAATGCGTTTGACAAAAATGGGGAAGCTTACTCATTAACAAAGAAAGATGGACTTCTGTCGAGGTGCATTTTTGAATGGGTAGAGCTAGTCTGTGAAAACTCCAGCCATGAGCGCCGGTAAAATAGACAAAGTGTGGTACAGAAGAAAACAAATCTAGTTAGTTCTTAGTATTAAGCTTGAGTAGGAAAAATGTAGAAAATATCAAGGAGAAAACGTGTATAATTACAGATATGAGGAAGTTGATGTGAATATGATATGATTTTGTCATTTTCAGTGATCAGAAAAAGTAAAACACACACACACATTGTTGCCAACTATTTTCAATGAAAAGTAGCTAAAGCCTACTTGAAAAGTTGCTAAATGTAGCTAGATGACCTTATACGCTAATTAATTATTTGTGACATCCTCGCATCATCACACTGAAATACACTCACCTAAAGGATTATTAGGAACACCCGTTCAATTTCTCCTTAATGCAATGATCTACTCAACCATTCACATGGCAGTTGCTTCAATGCATTTAGGGGTGTGGTCCTGGTCAAGACAATCTCCTGAACTCCAAACTAAATGTCAGAAAGGGAAAGAAATGTGATTTAAGCAATTTTGAGCGTGGCATGGTTGTTGGTGCCAGATGGGCCGGTCTGAGTATTTCACAATCTGCTCAGTTGCTGGGATTTTCATGCACAACAATGACTAGGGTTTACAAAGAATGGTATGAAAAGGGAAAAACATCCAGTATGCGGCAGTCCTGTGGGCGAAAATGCCTTGTTGATGCTTGAGGTCAGCGGAGAATGGGCGGACTGCTTCAAGCTGATAGAAGGGCAACTTTGACTGAAATAACCACTCATTACAACCGAGGTATGCAGCAAAGCATTTGTGAAGCCACAACATGCACAACCTTGAGGCGGATGGGCTACAACAGCAGAAGACCCCACCGGGTACCACTCATCTCCACTACAAATAGGATAAAGAGGCTACAATTTGCAAGAGCACACCAAAATTGGACAGTTCAAGACTAGAAAAATGTTGCCTGGTCTGATGAGTCTCGATTTCTGTTGAGACATGCAGATGCTAGAGTCAGAATTTGGCGTAAACAGAATGAGAACATGGATCCATCATGCCTTGTTACCACTGTGCAGGCTGGTGGTGGTGGTGTAATGGTGTGGGGGATGTTTTCTTGGCATACTTAGGGCCCTTAGTGCCAATTGGGCATCGTTTAAATGCCGTGGCCTACCTGAGCATTGTTTCTGACCATGTCCATCCCTTTATGGCCACCATGTACCCATCCTCGGATGGCTACTTCCAGCAGGATAATGCACCATGTCACAAAGCTCTAATCATTTCAAATTGGTTTTTTGAACATGACAATGAGTTGACTGTACTAAAATGGCTCACACAGTAACCAGATCTCAACCCAATAGAGCATCTGGGGATCATGGGATGTGGTGGAACGGGAGCTTCGTGTCCTGGATGTGTATCCCACAAATCTCCATCAACTGCAAGATGCTATCCTATCAATATGGGATATTTCAGCACCTTGTTGAATCAATGCCACGTAGAATTAAGTAAATGCTGAAGGTGAAAGGGGGTCAAACACAGTATTAATATGGTGTTCCTAATAATCCTTTAGGTGAGTGTAGGTTAGGGTATCGCGTGTTTTGGGGTGGCAGCACTGAGCCCATTGTACAGGAACTATTTTAAACCCAAAAAAAAGAGAATAAAAACTTCTGGATAAATTCTGGTTAAATATTTTGGTGCGACTCGGGATAACACCTATTTACTACTTTTTAGTTATCGATGAAGATATTTAAGTTGTACAGTATCTCACTAAAGTGAGTACTCCCCTCACGTTCTTGTAAATATTTGATTATAACTTTTCATGTGACAACACTGAAGAAATGACACTTTGTCGACCATGGCGAGGCCTGTTCTGAGTGGAACCTGTCCTGTTAAACCGCTGTATGGTCTTGGCTACCATGCTGCAGCTCAGTTTCAGGGTCTTGGCATCTTCTTATAGTCTATGCCAACTTTTGTGGAGCAACAATTCTATTTTTCAGATACTCAGAGATTTATTTGCCATGAGGTGCCATGTTGAACTTCCAGTGACCAGTATGAGGGAGTCTGAGAGCGATAACACCAAATTTATCGAAATCTGAGATCTTGTAACACTAACGAGTCACATGACACCATGGAGGGAAAATGGCTAATTGGGCCCAATTTTGACATTTTTCCTAAGGTGTGTACTCACATTTGTTGCCAGTGGTTTAGACCTTAATGGCTGTATGTTGAGTTATTTTGAGGGGACAACAAATTTACACTGTTATACAAGCTGTACACTCACTACTTTACATTGTAGCAAAGTGTAATTTCTTCAGTGTTGTCACACGAAAAGTTATAATCAAATATTTACATAAATGTGAGGGATGTACTCACTTTTGTGAGATACTATAAGTAGATACCATGTCTTTGTTGACCAGAAACATGTTTATTTAAAGAGCCATCTGAATTCTCATCCACACAAATTATGCTAAGGACGCCAAACGTAATAGGTAACTTAATGACTTATCTTTTTGATATGAAGCTAAGGTTTGTCCAAAACATCGCTAGATTTGTCGCTGGTTGCTTTTTTGAAGAAGATTCGCTGAAGAGGTCTGAAAAGTCGCTAAATCTTGCAACAAATTCACTAAATTGGCAACACAGCACACACATGCTAACTGCAGATTAGATGATTCTGAATGATTCTCGTTTTTCCAGAGATATTTACACATGCAATGTCCAACTTCTGAAGTGTAACTTGAAGATTCAAGTACATTACTTCACAATAATAGGGTTTCTTATTATATTTAATGTTGTATTATGTTTAGTTTTATTGCTGAAGTAGCATCTATTTGCAGTTTCGCTGGGAGTTTATTTAACCAATGCTTGGATAATTTTATTAGTAATTCTGGATGTTTACCAAACATGTTATTAGACATTGAATTTACAAATGTAAAATTAAATATTTTGGCATAGGTCAGGTGTTACAACAGAAATGTAATGTATTGAAGCAATACAGAGATGCTTATGTGTTTTATTTAATGTATTTGAATTGGAGAAAAAGTGGCTGGTAAAAAATCCATGTGGAAGTTAACATTTCGGCATCCACAAAAACCTTAATTTCCTACCTTGTATAGAGTTACTTCAGAGTTTTGGTTAATCACTGGAATTGCCAAATGCTTTGCATGCATCGTGTTGAATTTGTTTACTCTTTTGAACCTAAAAAGAATGAAAATGAATCATAATCCTGTATTATGTTGGCATGCTTCACTTTGTAGAATTCAGGTAAACTTCTGTTCTTAGTCAACAGCTTTCTCATTTTACATTTCATTCTCAATAAACTATTAACTGGGATAAAGTTGGTTTTATATACAGAGATTCAAGACTGTTGAGTCCCTTTTGAAACCGCTCCAAATTTTGTTCAGAATCCACCTCTTTTTAGACACCCAATTATGCTAGCTACCTTGATTAGCTTGTTTTAATTATATAATAATTTTAATTTGTTCTTAGGAAATTCCAATCATCAACCGGGGACAGCTTATTGACGATGCATTCAACTTGGCAAGGTAATTGTTTATAAGACCAATTCATTCACAGATTTCTTTAAATGTTTCTACATCACAGTGATTGCTTTTTCCTGGTTTGAAACCTTTCGGAAATCATACTTTCATAATATAATTCAAATAATTTTTGAGCTGCTATTATCTTATATATATATTTTATTTTATTAAGGGCCAAATATGTCAATGTGACACTTGCTTTGAGAACTACAAAATACCTCCGGAATGACACAGAGTATATGCCATGGGAATCTGCACTGAGAAACCTGAACTATTTCATTCTCATGTTTGATCGCTCTGAGGTCTATGGCCCAATGCAGGTCAGTCATCAGATACAATGCTTTTCAAAAATGTTTTATATTATCATGGAAAACTGTATTGCTACAGTACACATCATAATGATAAACAGGAGTGTAATACAATTTCTTTCCTATTTTCTCCAGGCATATTTGCGAATGCAAGTTAGTGGCCTTTTTCAATATTTTCAAAATGCCACCATGAATTCTACAGCCATTGAGGAACTGAGCCATTCTGAAAAGTAAGAAATGTTTGTTTTTTGATCATGTGATATTTATTTGGGACATCACAGTGTTTGTTTTGTGAGTAACGCATCTACCTGATTTGGTAAATCCCTGGATCAGAGACAGACATGGTGTGCAGGGGTACATTTCACTCATCTCTATGTGCTAAATATTTATACTATTAATGTGTTTTATTAATTCCTAGGTACAACCATATTAATTCCATCTCAGTCGCATGCAGCAATGACATTCCAGAATGCCAAGAAATGGCATCAACGTTCTTTGACAACTGGATGACAAACAAAACCAGCAATGAGTACGGGAATTGAGTTTCCTCAAGTCAACACATTCTCTGTTGCACTTAATAGCACTGTATAGCAGTTGAATAGTAATTCAGTAATTTTTCCATAACTTTGATTCAATAAAATAATACCAGGATGTTATATGCAATTTCCAATATAATGAGTGTATTTATTCATTTAAGTACAATTCCAGATCCTGTATCCCATTTCTCACAGAATACACCCCAACCTAAAGACCGCCATCTACTGCCAGGCTATAGCAGCTGGGGGAGAGAAGGAGTGGGAGTTTGCCTGGGACCAGTATCAGAATGCCACTATCGCCACAGAGAAAGACAAACTAAGATATGCCCTTTCATGCACCAGGAAGATCTGGCTCTTAAACAGGTTTGATTCCTTTCAGTCTTCGGGGACATCTCCATATCCCTGTTTCTGTGCAAAGACCATTTACCAGACACTTCCTTTTCAAAATGCAGATACCTTCAGTACACTTTGGACCCAGACAAGATAAGAAAAATGGATGCCGTTTCTACCATCAACTTCATAGCCAGCAATGTGGCAGGGCAAGCAATAGCCTGGAATTTTGTTCGCGCAAACTGGAAGTTCATCAGCTTGGAGTATGTTCGTTTTTATATACGAGTAGACCAAATGTTCATACAAACAAGCCACAGGATAATTTTTCTTTCAAATGAGCAATTTTACTGTATCTCATGAGGTGATATTAATTTTAGTTGTGTCATCATAGAAATTCCCCTAAACATTAATCATAAGCAATATACCAATAAGGAAAGAGTAGACCGTACAACTGGTTTGTTCAAAGGTCAACGTAGCAATAAGAGGAAATCACCTCTCCTGTTTATCATCTATTTGTTTGGTGTTGTCAGGCAGTGAACTAAATTGGCTTTAATCATTTTGATTGGGTGCAAACATTCTCATCTGTCGTCTCCCCTTTGCTGCACTCCTCAGGTACGGTGGAGGGATCATGTCCTTGGGAAACCTGATTGAGGGAGTGACGGAGAGATTTAACACAGACTTTGAGCTCCAAGAGGTGAGAGTCTTCCTATTGAAACAAGCACACCAACAAAAACATATCTCAGCCTTGATGACTGAATACCATGAAGTGATTCAGTTTGAGGAAAAGAGACAAGGTTCAGCTGGTGGGAGATTTGAGGAATGGCATTAACAACTGGTTTCCACCCTAATACAAACACTTTTCTCATTCCTATTTTATAGCTGAGGCAGTTCCAGAGCAACTATGATGAACAAGAACTGGGTTCTGCGAGCATGGCCCTAGAGCAAGCCATTGAGAGAACTCAGGCCAACATTAAATGGGTGAAAGAAAACAAGCAGACTGTTTTGGAGTGGTTTAGAAGAGAAACAAGTGAAAATAGCTGAACTATGGCGATAACCTAGAAAGCAGATGGACCAACGTGCCATGCTTGTTAGCACACCGTGATTTGCCTTGATTTTGATTATAATGAACATGTTATTTTAATCTAAAAGATATATTAATATATCCATCTTTCAAATAACAACAGTTATTCAACAAAATGAAGAGAGAAATCCTAACTTATTTATTTAAACTAGTAACATTCCACCATATTTTTGAGACGTCAATACTGTTAAATCTGGTAAAGTCAGATCCAAAGAAGGCACTTTATTAAGTTAATTGACAACTGTATTTTGTATCTTAATAGAATGTATTTGTAAAAATGTGTGTAACCAAAGGATTACATTATATCATTTTTACCTATGTGAAAATGTGAAGTGCAGTAGATCCGGTGTCCACCGATGATTTTATCAAAGCAATTTCGTTGTTTATGTTGGTCCTAGTGTAGTGCGAACATATCCAGGACTACGCTTCCATTGACCCACTCTGCCCATTTCTGCTGTGCTTCAGACAAAACACAAAGTCTTTAAGATGCAAGGCCAGCGTCCAGCAAAGCCACGCTTCAACAATAATGCTCTAATGAAAATCAAACATCACCAGTCCCAAAGAAATTGGAATAAAACTCAAGAGAAGTCTTGTATAAATGTAGGCATCAGATGAACGATGAAGGAATACATGGATCTGAAAAGCGACCGACTGATACATGACACAATTATTGTAATGTACCGTAGGAGCAACGTTTTTATGTTTTCATTTGTTTCTGCTATTCCACTACTTGCTTACAGAGGCTGAACTTATTTCCAAACAGACTAGATTAATTTCAGGATTTTTTTTCATTAGGAGTGAAATGACTGTTCTCCAAAAATATTTAATATTTGTATATTTGTGTAATATATTACATAAGATGTTAAAGGGCTCAGAAAAAGAAAGATTAATATGTTACATTTTGCCCAAGTAATGTATTCATTCATGTTGTTAAACCAGTCTGTAATATTCTTTGGAGGATGCAATATTTCAATTCACCTTTAATATTTTACTTTGCATATTGTGTCCTTAGTGTAAGCATCAAATTAATACAGTGCATTTACACATATAAATATTTTAATGTGGTCCTACTGTTTAAAAGTTTACTTGTGCACTTGCACTTATACTGCAAGTTACTGGTTATCACACACCTAGAAAAACACCACTGAATACATTTCAATTGGGTTTATTACACAGAAATATCTCCAGTCAGATGTTCTAGCATTATAATTTGTTCCAGCATTTTCTTTTACATACCGAACAGTTGAGACTTCATTAAAATGTGTTTTTTCAACATGTCTTTTAATCAGAATTGGTTAATTAAATTCCTTGAATTCCAATTCTTAATGTGGTTCATATGTGGTCAATAAAAAATCTGTTAAAACTAAAAACCTATTCGGAATATAATTTGCAATATCAGGATTTGTAAACTATATATATAAAAACAAATCGTGCTTAATAAGAATACAAAAATGTAACAAAAACAATGAAAAATGATTCTTCTTCTTCAGTGTGTATATGGTTCACCAACAGTTCAGAAGGCTGGAACACAGCAATAAGGACATTTTTCTTTCTGGGCTATTCCATTTCCTCAATCGTCCTAAAATAGAAATAGTAATAAGAGCACTGAGTTAAAACGGGGTGTGTTTGGGGTGGGTGATGGAATACAGGGTGGTTGGTTACATGGGTTGTTTTTTGTCAGGGTGGAAAGGTGGCTGGGATCTAATTTGGGGAGGGATTTATCTTATTTCCTGTACTGTACACATTTAGTTACTTACAATAAAAATACAAACAAAATAATGGGTTCATCTGAAATACATACAGTAGAGACAAAACAGGATATCAATGGATAACAAAACCTTGAAAACCATCAAAATTATTATTATTATTATAGTAAAAAAGGAGTAATAATATGTGGACCTCAAATAATTCGGGATTTGGGAGTCCATGATATTCTTACCCATTCCTTGTCATCTGCTCCTTGTCCTGGGACCGCACATTTTGTTGCACTGTTCTCACTTGAGCTGTTGGCCATTATTTTGTCTGTCCATGATGCTCCTGCCTTTTCATCTCCTGCAAAATTGCACTTGGTCACTGTGCCTCCATCAATTTTGGCCAAGGAAACTACAAGGACAAAAACAAACATTTTCAGTAAAACTTTGGGTTACACTTTATTTGGAGAGTCCGAAATTCCATTTGTAGCTGCTCTACAGATAGTTTGTTGATGATATGACTATCAAAAAACTATCAACAAACTATCTGTTGATAAGCAACTAATTGTGTAGTTTAAGGGTAGGGGTAAATTTAGACTGTTTTAGGGTAATGGTTAAGGTTAGGTTTAGCATTCGGGAAAGGGTTAAGGTTAGGATTAGGGTTAGTAGATAGTTTGTTAAAATGTTGTTGATAGTCTGCAGATAATATGTAAAGCATCTACAGATACACTTTTTGGACTCTCAAAATAAAGTGTTACCAAACTTTGAATGAAGCTTCAGTTCCTTTTCAAAGAATTGATGAACATCCAACTTACAAATAAATGGGCCATCGCCAATGGTTTTCAGTCGAATGTCCTGGCCTGTTTCTAAGTCAGTCTTGTTCATCTCACCCTCTGGGTACCAGAAAGCAAAAGTCCCACTGGGACAGTGTTTCCCTGTCACATTCACCAGCTCCTCTTTGATCACAAGCTTTTCCAGCTGGACATCAGTCAGGCGATCACTTTCTCCTTTAGCCTCCACTTCTGCATGGTAGTAACAAATGACAGAGTTGATTTTATGAAAACACATCATTTGGTGACTGTAGAGCTATCTACACTGGTGTTCCTGTTGAACTCTGTGGGAAATCAGTCATGGATTCAGTGAATGGAAAAATATTCATGATATTATGATACATTCACTGCTCCTACGTAAGGTTCCACCAGTTATTAGAAAACATGATTCACATTTTGTCCAGCCTATGCTGTAAGTTTGTCAACAATGTGTTCAATAAAAGACATTAAAAACTACAAATTTTCGTGGGTTATTTGTTTAATCACATTTAGGAGCCAGTTATGCAGGTAATTCAAAAACGTTCGCAAACTTTTTCTCACAACTGTTTTTTTAAATGGGCTGGGACCATTGAAATGCATTGAGCTTTTTACTCGTAAGGGTGCGTCCAAGTAACCAGAGTTAGCAGATTAAAGGTTTGGGTAGGGATGTAGGGTTTGGATATTGCTTAAAGGAGTAGAGTTGTCAACATGAAGAGATTGTGGAGCCGACAGTCTTTCTCTTTTATAAGTTGTACTTTAGGTGGTGATAAGAACCTAAGAGCCAGAGACTGAAATCTTCACAATTGCTGAAGGGATTCATCATAGATAAAGTAGGAGATTCACAGCTTGTTCCAGGGTTTAAATCAGAAAAGTCTTGATGAACAATCAAATAACTGATCAAGAACCCTACAAAAACCTGCAGACTTGGGAAGGAAAATGCCCATTATTTATGAAGCTTTGGTGGCAAAGTGCAGAGTGAACATTATGAAGAGTTAGATGCCACCCTGTGGAAACATTACTGAATGTCCCATACAGTATTTCGGGTTATATTTCTTTTGAGTTATATTATATTTAACACTCTTCCAAAAATGTTTTTAGGAGGTCAAAGTCAGCAGCATTGCTCCCACTGCATTTTTACATCTGAAGTTAAGCAGGCTGGGTGCTGTTTATCCCTGAATGGGAGACCAGATGCTGTTGGAAATGGGGTTGTAGGTCAAATAGGGGGCACCCATGAAGGGTAGTGATCAAATCCCAATATCCCAGGGCAGTGAAGTGGACTACATTATTTGCATAGGCTGCTGTCTTTCAGATGTTAAATGTGTGTCCAGTCTCTGGTCAATAAAGATTGTAGGTGTAGGGGTATTCCCAATCAGAAAGGAGGCAAAAATTCATCCAAATAAGTCTTGAATATATAATTGGAGCAAGTGAACACTAATACTTACTGAATGATGACATGAGATAACCTGTGTTAACTTTTTTGGTATCACTGAAGTTTGGTTCAATCTCCATTCCTTTAGCATCAAATTTCCTCCGATGGATTCCACTTGGTTTGATATATAAAACATAGAATCGCTCCTGCCAAAACAGCAACGCATTTGGTAAAAAAATAAATACAAATGTTTTCAACATTATTTGGTAACATTGTACAGTATCTTCTATGGAATTACATTGGTGTCAAAATGATCAAAAAGTACTTTTTGTAAAGCAAAACAAAATAATGGAATTGAAAACAAAACAACCAGAAATTATTACATAAACAATATATACCAGTATGTCGCAAATAAAATGTGAGAACAATTATATTGGAAAAAAAGGCTAACTCTATAATACGATTGCGAATAAACGATTACCTAATTGCAGTTGTTTTTACCTTTGGTTTCGATCCCTGGCTTTTGCTCTCATTTTCTGTTTATGGAGATGCAATTCATTTTGAAACAATCATTATGTGTGGCCTAACTATAGAGGCCTAACAAGATTATGCATTTCCATTAATCAACTGTGTTTGGTTCTCACTTTTCCAGGAGCTGGACTACGGTTAAAAAGATCAGGGTAAATTAATATCCACTAGTTGCTAGTCTCTTCCTCAATGAAAGGGGTACATGTTTTGCTATTTCTACTGTTCATCTTTATTGAAACACAAGCAGATATTTTAGTATTAAAGCCCATAGACTCTATGAATAAGACGTCTACTGATGAGAACAAGCCAACCCTCTGCAAATTACAGTTCAGGATCATGATTAACTCAAGGTGCCTGATGTAAACTTGGTTATTTTCTCATTTGATAACTAAAATTATAAATATAATCATTTGGTTTAAAGTATTACTGTTATGTTTATTGCTTTATAATAACATATCTATATGTATTTGCATATAATTTACATAACATTATAGGCTGCATATTAGTGTTAAAACCTCTTGACAGCAAGCTACATTTTTCATAATGGCTTGTTCACTAGCTTGTTTAACTAATAATAGTTTATAAGTACCAGTTATTATACAATTAATTTATATAACTAACGGTCTCAGAGACACGTGCACAGGTACGGGCTATTGTTGCCCGGGCAACAGCCCATTTGCCCTGATTGGCTGATATGCCCCTCTGAAGAAATAGCCTAAATTAACAATTTTTTTGTGGCTGCATCAATACGATAAGCCCATCATTAGTAAAGATAAATAAAACTGAATCGCAATGTCATCCAGTTCTGTGATAATTCATTTTGTCATCATAACGTCAGCGTTGCCTTCTGCCGCCAGTCACGCGACATTGTTTGTATTCTCACGCGGGCGGTCTAAGCGTATTGAGGACCAAGTCTGACAAAATAAGAAATAAATATATAAATAAATAAATGCTCAAAAATAAATAAGCATGCAATTAATTGCACAATAAATACAGTAAATCAATAAATCTAGGCAGTAATTAAATTATACAATGAGACAATAATGTATATATCTCTTTTAATTAGCTTCTTTATTTATTCACCTTTGTAATAATTACCTTATTTATTTATTGTCCGTTATAATTTTCAACTTAATTTATTTATGACTTATTTTTTAAACGTCTGTATATATGTGTATATTATAATGTTTTTGGCTGTTTTTTTCTTCCTTTGTATTTTTTTACTCTATTTATTTCTTCAACACTATTTATTTCTACCTGTTCTTTTTACATTTCTGCCTCGTTATGCAAATGAGAAGGGGCTGTGTCTTAGGGGGAAAACTTCTGCCTATTGGTTGGTTAACATTATACTGCATCGTTAACACTTATTAAAAAATAAGTCATAAATAAATAAAGTTGAAAATTATAAACGGACAATAAATAAATAAGGTAATTATTACAAAAGTGAATAAATAAAGAAGCTAATTAAAAGAGATATATTATATATTTAATGTCTCATTGTATAATTTAATTACTGCCTAGATTTATTTATTTACTGTATTTATTGTGCAATTAATTGTATGCTTATTTATTTTTTTAGCATTTATTTAATTATATATTTATTTCTTATTTTGTCAGACTTGGTCCTCCATATAAGCGAGTGCACTGGGAGTGAAGGAGAGGGAGAACCTATCCGTTTTCACGTGAAATTTTGAAGTTATGGAGATAATGACAAAATGCAATGTGAATAGTTAAATAATATCCACTTGTGTCTCGAATAATGTGCAGCTTCAGCTTGTAACATTTGCATCACATCGCGCTACATTGCCTTATATTGATGTATAATCATGCTACGTTATGAACCAAAGCTATGTAATAGCAGCAGATAACCACAAACAATCCAAATCACAGAGCATTTGAGAACCTGGGGAAAAAGTAAAATACTTTTACCAGCTGCATTGAAATAAGTGTTGGTGATGCGCATTCTAACATGTTGTAATTGTTCTTTTATACTATATATATATATATATATATATATATATATATATATACCAGAATCATTGAGTGAATCCACAGTCTATGAAAAGTTATTAGAATTATATTATAACGTTTGTTTTGGAGACATTATAGTTTGATAGGAGAAAGATATACACTCACCTAAAGGATTATTAGGAACACCATACTAATACTGTGTTTGACCCCCTTTCGCCTTCAGAACTGCCTTAATTCTACGTGGCATTAATTCAACAAGGTGCTGAAAGCATTCTTTAGAAATGTTGGCCCATATTGATAGGATAGCATCTTGTAGTTGATGGAGATTTGTGGGATGCACATCAAGGGCATGAAGCTCCCGTTCCAACACATCCCAGAGATGCTCTATTAAGTTTAGATCTGGTGACTGTGGGGGCCATTTTAGTACAGTGAACTCAAGAAACCAATTTGAAATGATTCAAGCTTTGTGACATGGTGCATTATCCTGCCTGAAGTATCCATCAGAGGATGGGTACATGGTGGCCATAAAGGGATGGACATGGTCAGAAACATTGCTCAGGTAGGCCGTGGCATTTAAACAATGCCCAATTGGCACTAAGGGGCGTAAAGTGTGCCAAGAAAACATCCCCCAAACCATTACACCACCACCAGCCTGCACAGTGGTAACAAGGCATGATGGATCCATGTTCTCATTTTGTTTACGCCATATTCTGACTCTACCATCTGAATGTCGCAACAGAAATCAAGACTCATCAGACCAGGCAACATTTTTCCAGTCTTGAACTGTCCAATTCTGGTGTGCTCTTGCAAATTGTAGCCTCTTTTTCCTATTTGTAGTGGAGATGAGTGGTACCCGGTGGGGTCTTCTGCTGTTGTAGCCCATCCGCCTCAAGGTTGTGCGTGTTATGGCTTCACAAATGCTTTGCTGCATACCTCAGTTGTAACGAGTGGTTATTTCAGTCCAAGTTGCCCTTCTATCAGCTTGAAGCAGTCGGCCCATTCTCCTCTGACCTCTAGCATCAACAAGGCATTTTTGCCCACAGGACTGCCGCATACTGGATGTTTTTCCCTTGTCACACCATTCTTTGTAAACCCTAGAAATGGTTGTGCGTGAAAATCCCAGTGACTGAGCAGATTGTGAAATACTCAGACCGGCCCGTCTGGCACCAACAACCATGCCACGCTCAAAATTGCTTAAATCACCTTCCTTTCCTATTCTGACATTCAGTTTGGAGTTCAGGAGATTGTCTTGACCAGGACCACACCCCTAAATGCATTGAAGCAACTGCCATGTGAATGGTTGAGTAGATCATTGCATCAAGGAGAAATTGAACAGGTGTTCCTAATAATCCTTTATTTGAGTGTATCTTGCCTTGATCACATCAATAACAATGACAAGGGGGCATTCATCATTGGTAGCAGTGTTATAATATGTGATAGCAAAAGTAAGATCTTGCTGCCGTGATTACACAAAATGTATAGTTACACGGTGGTATAACTGTACTGTACTATATAACTGTGGTATAGTACTGTAAATAAATATAGGATTAAAAATGTTAATCTTTTTTTTATCTTGTATGAGAAAGAAAGTGCCTGCGGGGGGGGGCTTTTTTCATGTTAGAGCAATAGCCCCTCCAAATGTCTGTGCACATCCGGTCTACTGTATTTATTGAAAAAAGTACATGGAAAATTGATTGTGCTTTCATGTTTGTCTGCAAAAGGAACCATTGAGAAAATACTGTGTTGTGTCTGATGAGGATATCAGGCACTTTTTTTTGTCATTTTGGGGGGGAAATTAAAAGGATCCATTATTCAGAAACTGTCAAACTCAATATAGTTGAACTCCTATAGTTCTGGTTATTTCTAATGATACTTAAATGCACCTGTGTGTAGGCCTGCACGAGTCTGGGAAAAATATGAATCACATTCTTTTGCTTAGAATTGATATCACCATTCACATTCTTAACTCTAGGTTGTTCCATGGGGATGTCCCTGTACTTTTTACTTTGGATAAAATCATCTGCAAAATTATTAAAATGTAAAATGTAGATAGGAGTAGTGTACTGGTAAATGGATGGATCATTTAAGCCAATAATAGAAAGGTTTGCAAAGTGATTTCATGGTCCCTTGTAAAAGTATTTTGAGTATATTTTAAATAAAAAATACAGTATTTTATTTTGATACATGGTGTGGCTGATGTATTTTGTAGTTTAATTTGATACAATTAAAATATTTTGTATTTTATTTTCAAATACATTTGGATGTTTCTTTGCCCATCCCTGACAGCAGGAACAAATAATACTGAAATTGCTCATCCCTCAACATGACACAACTCGTCCGAGAGAGAGCTTATGGAAACCAGTTGGCAAATGGCAAAGCATAATATTGGTATGCCTCTAAACTCTGCCCACACGGAATGATAGTTTAAAAGAATTGCAACCCTAAAAAGCTGAAATTGAGAGCCTGGGAAATGTAACCAAAGTTAAACAACTGCAGCCAAAGAATAATTTATTCACAATTGTATTAGCATTGAAAACAGTTTCTATATATTTGTTTTCACATTTCAAAACATTATTTGCAACATATATATTTTGTACTGCAATATTTTTTTAATGATTTGCTTTAATTTATTTAATTTGCAGCCATTTTGTTTTACATATATTTTAAAGTGAAGTCTCAGCATTACTCTTAACTTGGAAATGCCCATAATTAGGAGTTATAGAAAACTTAAATGAAAAGTATTCCTGATATTATTTACCTTCCGGTTGTTGATATCCGTAATAACATGGCGTGAGACATCAACCAATCTTCCCTCTAATATAACACCTGGACCGCTGTGAGAGACAAACATTGGTAGAATACTGTACAATTGTATAAAACTGCATGCATGTTTTATATAACTGAGTGTACTCAACAAGCTAAAGTTAATTTTATAATCAACATTTGTTTTTTTCCTGCCAATAGCATTTAAACAAATAATTTTGGGACTATGAAAAGTACATGTTCTCAATCAGTGCAGGACAAACGACAATCCACATTTTTATTTAATTTTTTTTAAATGTAATAGCTCCTATAGTTTGCTGTGACTGTAAAAAATATATTCTGAATCAGGGAGGATAGACTACAATCCACTGCTTTTGTTTTCAAAATGTTTAAAGATTTCTTATATACAAAGTTGTAAACTCAATAGTACCGAAAATAATTGTGCCATTTTAATTTTCATGCCACATTTTTTGCAGAAGCATTTGAATTTCCAAATTGTAATCACATTTGTATACTTATTCAATTCAGAATATAATCATTTATTGGTTACAAAACTGTTATTGAAGGAGCTGTTAAATATTCAAATTTCACATTTTGAAATAGCAATTTTTTAAAAACAAAAAGCAGTGGATTGTAGTCAATGTAGTCAAATTGACACCATCATCAGTATCTATGTTTTAACTTTTTATAGGAATGTGTTTGGATAAAATGAACATTCAGTCTTCGACATGCAGTGGCGTCCCAATGCATTTATCCTAGTCGGAACTCGGAAGCTCCCCAGTTCCGAGTTCTCTCGACTGTAGCAATAGTCATTTCAGTGGAAACCAAATATCCACAGAATGTCCAATATAAATGTAACTTTACCTTGCTGGTCTACTCAATCTTCGAATAGTTTATGCGACTGCAACTACGCAACATTTACTTTTTAGAGGACTATGAATTCAAGCTCTAAAAGAATAGCCCGTGTTTCACCTAGACTGGTAAACTAAAAAAATGCGCTTGTGGGGTTATCGTTTGTGGAGCAGATTGTCTGACCAACATCTACTTCCAGCATTCAGACTCTCATAGCATTCTACAGATTAGCTCATTATACCTGAAGCTTCGCTGTCCGATTAATAAAACATACGCCTACCTCTGATAAGAGGAGGGGGACCACGCGTTCTCAATCTTCTCATTATGAACAGGTTTATTCTTCAAGGATATATTGTTATAAATTCGGCTCATTGTTCACTCTTGTAACACAATATTTTCATACTCTAAAACACAATCAAAACATCGACTTCCTGGATCTACGTCAAACGGGAAAAGCTTGAGAACATTTTAGTGCGGTCGTTTACAATGTCCGCGTATCGAGTCGTTAGCTATGTTACTTCGGGACACGGAGTCAAGCCACAGGAATTGAAGGCCTGTCTGACAATGGAAACATAATTATTGACTGACTGACATGTAACTACTACGTGGAATTAAATGTTACTGCTTGGTAAAAATTGGCTCTGATATTTAATAATAATAATTGCATAGCCTGGACAATGATGTAAATCAGTGCGACCATATAGTATGGAAGTACAGCATAATAAAACATTCTGGAAACACATAGCAACCGAACCACAGTGATGATATGAAAATGCAGAAACGGATGTAGCCCCTACAGTATAAGCTGTAATAAATCAACATTTATAACTTTTTAATACAATTTTATTATTTCTTGTCAGTTAGCTCCTTACAATTTGTAATGACATTAAAGTCGTCATGCAAGTAAAAATACAATAAAAACAAATGACAACAATCTGAGATTTGTGTTTAAATATATTGCCCTAGCTTGGGATTTAACATTCTCTTTGGCCTCATATTTATTAATTACACAATGCTCAATCACTAGCAACAGTCAAACCATAAGGACTTGGGGGATTGGTTAGGCAAAAAGAAAGACAATACACAAATGAATAAACATTTCCACATTATGATTATGTAAAAAAATGTATTACACATTACTTTTCGTAACCGGGAAACTTTATCTTCCTCCAATATTCTAAGTGGTCTTCATTTTTCTACAAGATTCAGCAATTACTATATTTCTTTTGATGAACTCTTGTCACTATAGGTCAAAATAACTTATTCTACATTCTAATAACTCAAAGGTCTTTCATGACAAAGCTAAGAAAATATCATAAATGGTCAATCACCACTCCTTACAAACATAAATCTATTCACGTGTGCAATGCTTTCAAGATGTGTTATCTTGCAATTAACAGTCCATGTTATATTTACATTGTGACAGTCTTCCTCATTTATCATGCAACCTTTGGCTTGTTACACCCTGAGCCCAGCCTAGGGAGGACCTCACTGTGAGCACTGTGGTTAAGTTGGATGTTCAGCCATATGTTACGCCTCTGCCCCCAGGCTCCTGGCCCCTCTACCTCATAGAGCTGATCCCTCAGCTCTGGATTCATCACCAGAAACTTCTTGCACACTGTAGTGGGAGTTTAACACATGTCCAATTCAGTAAAACACTTGAGAGGGAGTTGGAGACAAACCATATACAATTTTCAAAAGTATTGTAATCTACCAGACAGTTTCTCACATCTAACGAGCCATGTTGAGTTACAGTATACCTAACAGAAAACCATCAGTTTGTGACAGGTGAAAAATATCTGGAAAAAATACATTCTTCTTCAGAGCAAAATGGCCACACAAGCAGAGGAAAAGACAAGTTGGAGATCCAACTACTTTCCTCACACAGTATGTAATTGTTTGGTGTCTGATGTTAGCTTATCTGAATTCAAGTGATTTATTTCTCATTACCTTGGATTGGTTTTGCACATACAGATTAAGCATTGTGTGGGACTAAAACAATCAATCTTAATGGGACAAGGCTACATCTGTGCTACAAGGGCCTAATGAGTGAGAAAAGACCTGTACCAACCTACTGGATAAATATATGCTATTGAATTGATGATGGGATATATCATTCTTCAGAAATGTTGATTATCACCTAACTGAATGGACATAAAGAATTGAAAACCTCATAACCCAACCATCTAAAAGTACCTATCAAACAAAGAAACTTGCAGTACATGATATTGATAAGTAAACATGTGTATTACAAACCCTGTATCAGTTTCAAATATTTCTGTACAATAAACACATTGAAATGAGTCTAGGCTTACATAGAATAATGCTAAATCAATAGTACATATGCTATAACATATACAGTGCCTTGGAAAAGTATTCTCACCCCTGAATCTCTCAAATTAATAATTACAAATGGTACACTGACATTTTTTGTCTTGAATATTTTACTTTAAAATATTCAAACTCAAAATTAACTTTTCAAGGTAGCACTCCAAGTAATGTAATTTCTAGAACTTATCCTTGTTTTTTTAGTATAATTAGTACCAGCATTTAAAAGCAAATGTCCATCTACCCCACCTTTGATCATGCTGGGTGTTATGGGATAGCTGAGTCCTATCTCTTCCTCCTTCTGGAGAGATGCACAAAAGTCTGCCAGAATCTGTAGTGCCAGACCCCGCCTCCTCCACTGAGTCCTCACAAACACTGTGTCAAGGACAGGAAGCTGATAGGTTTGACTAGTGCATCCATCACACAGACTTCCTGGAAAAAAAGACAATCATACATTAACATTTCTACGATCAAAAAAATACAGTGTGCAAACCTCAAAAGAAAGTACACTCTCCTGCACCGAATAGCTTTGATACAATACTGATTTAAATAGCAATGGGATTACCAAATGTCACATTTGATTTGGATGGGCTGTGTGGTTTGAGTTGGATGGCTAGGAGTGGTGCCTGGTAGGCAGGTAGTTAGGATGTCAAACGTGTGGAAGGAATTCTCATGTATCATGTAATGTATATCTGTTGTTACTTTTAATAAAAAGAAATGAGACACCTTCCCTTAACATTGATCAAAGTCAAATTCAATGTGTGGGTTTACAAGCATTTGTAAACAGGAGAGCATAAGTGAACACTGAAAACTTTTCACAGCTGCTTCCTCCGTAGCTTTGCTATGATATAGGGAAAAAAATAGAAATAGAAAAGAAATGTGCATAACTCTTTTGTCAGCTGGCAGAAAATAGGAATTTAGCAAGATGTGAGTTTGCCTTACCTTTTTTTTTGATTGTGTAAAATCCAACTGCCTCTCCATTATGCCATAGAATTTTGCCAAATTCCCTCATAGGGTGAGGTGAGAAGTAAATATCTTCCTCCAAAGACCTCTCTAAGACTCCAAAAATAATCTGACTTAGAAGGCTCAGGATCAGTCTCTCCATTACAGATGTCACCTGCGAATTACCCACACATCTAAACCTCAACCTAAATGTATTGACAAAAGGCACATTTAGTGGTTTAAAACATAATTGGATGTATTTGTGAAACTTGAATTAGAAATCCATTTCTAGAAAGGTGTGGAAGTGACTGTATACAGTGACCTTTGGAAATATGACCCACCTTGGTTAAGAGGAGTTACTAATAGCTATTCAAGTGTAATTTCTGTTCCTTCAGCTTGACTTTGCGCTCAAAATTGAAGAACAATCTAACCTTTAATTAAGATTAATCTGTAAAAAATATAAATATTTTTCTTAAAAAATGTGTCATCATTGCAGGACCAACTACATTACGATAGTCAGTGGTTCAAGCCTGACAACGGGAACTTTCCCCGGAACTCCGGCACGAGGCAGCGCAAATTGGCATAGAGCTGCCTGCGATTTGGGACAGAGAAGTCAGATTATCTATTATGCTACGTCGCTCTCCAGCGACTCCGTGTTCAAATCGGGCGTCTGTAAATTAAATTAAGAAAGTATACTTGGTGAGCGTAATCATCCCGTGCATGATCCGACTACAGTCTGCCGTGTTGAATGAGCAGTGTAAAAAGAATCAGCTGGCTTGGTGACATGTGATTGGATGAACCATGTGCGTGCCATGCTCCTCACCATCCTGCATCTGTCCAAGGTGTTGCAGAGCTGCCGACAAGGCAGGGTTAGTGGGAATTGGACAAGAACAATTAGGAGGGCACAAAAAGTAGATACAAAATATAAAAAATGTAATGCATCATGATTATTGGCAACCCTAAATTTTCCTATAAACCACACCTGATACAAGTACATTCCTGTTGATATATATTTTAAAGTTGTCAGTAGAAATTCCTAAGTGGTCTTGAACTCCGGTTTAAGTGGGTTATAAATGAGTTGACAAACATGCCGAACTCCCTTAGTTATCCATCATCAACAATGGGAAAGTAAAAGAACATCTAAACAGCTAAAAGCCTGCAACTACTAATCTCCAAAACTAAAATTAGATGTTATCTCCATTCCAACAAGTTATTTTAGCCCTTTGCCGTAAGAACGTCTTTACTCTCACCACACATGACTGTTAGTGCTTAAAGGTTGCTGAATGTCATTGTAACAATCAGATCAGACAAAAATATATATTTTTGGCTACAAATACCAGAGACAGTCATGCAGACAATAACCTAATACCCACCGTGAACTATGGAGATATGGGACTACTTTAGTCACAAAGGCACTGGGACCCTTGTTGTGTTATATACCAGCATGGCCTCTAAGTACCAGGAAATCTTAGACTAATCTGTCTGCCTCTGCTAAGAGAGCTGGATTGTCATTGGATCTTCTAGTAGGAAAAATGATGCAAAGCATTATGCAGATCCATCCAAGTAGGTAAGGAGACAGACAGGGCACCCATTACCAAATGCAGGAGTGCCAAAAGTTGCGACACATTTTTTAGAACATGCATTTCTTCAATTATTTTCTTTGAATTTGACCTAAATTCATAGAGACAATATTTCTGGAATGCAACGTCTAACTATGTAAATACAAATGTACATATTAACATGCAAGTAAAGGAAAGTAATTGATTTAGATTATGTGAATGACAAAAAACATACCATCACAAGACCTGTTCTGGATTTGTTGGATGTTTTCAAAACATCATTTAAAGGCCACCATTTTCCATGTAGGTTCAAGGCAAGCACTGTGAAAACAGATTACAATTAACACTACATAGTATGTACTTCACTGAAAGCTACATGAACACAAATTGAAAGCAAAACAAGTCTGGGTCCCATGTTTTCGAGGTGGAAATAAAAGTTTAAAAAAAAGGTCAATATGCTTACATCTATATTTTTCCCAGTCATGTGAAATGCTTCGATGCATCAGATGGCTCACTGGTTATGGAGTCAGACGGTTAGATTCCTGACTGTGTCCTTGAGCAAGGCACTTTACCCTGAGGTGCTCCAGGGGATTACCTGATACAATAATGTAAATTGCTCTGGATAAGAGCAACTGCTAAATGACTAGAATGTAAATTAGGTCCTAATTCATTCATTTAATTTTCTTATTACGGTCCCAAAATGTAGGTTCAGATTTCTACCTTGGACAGTTCTGTCACAGAATTTGTTCCTATCTACAAGTATTTTTTTTATATCAGATTACATCTTCTAAGCTTGAAGATAAGGGGGTCACTAAATTGCAGCATTGCAGGACAGTCTACATCGGGATGGTCACGGGTTCAAGCCTGACTATGTGTTCTCCGACTTTCCCTGGGCCTCCTGCACGAGGCAGTGCAAATTGGCATAGTGCTGCCCAGGCTTTGGGCATCGCACTCCAGCGACTCTTGTTCAGATCGGGCACCTGTAAATTCAATTGTGTAATTATAGTTGTGTAATTATAGTTCAATTGTGTAATAATCATCCCATGCATGATCTGACTAAAGGTAGTGCGAAAAGAATCAGCGGCTCGGGCGACATGTGGTTGGATGAACCATGTGCACACCCCTCATCATCCCACAGATCTGTACAAGGAGTTGCGCAGGGAATTGGGAAGGAAGTAAAATTGAGAAAAATCACACGAAAAATAGGAAAAGCTGCAGATTAAACATTTGTTTCTTTTATATGAATAAATTATTTCTGTCTTCTCAGCATTTAAATGAAAGTGTGCATGTGCAAACCTTTCATGTAGCTGCTAGATTGTGTAGATGTGCTTTACATGGATGCTTCGGCATTAGGATTGAAACTTTTTCACACATCGTCTCTAGTAAATTTTGGTTGGCAGGGCCTCCCTGTCTTGCAGAAAGGAAGGCCAGACATTGTTTGTTTGTATACAAGGCTGTACGGCAGAAACATCTGCAAACCTCAACATTTAAGTAAAAAAACAGCAGCTATAAAACATGCTCACTGAACTGGCTAGTCCTAGAGACACAAAGCCAATTCAGAGTCAGACTGAAGACTACTTTTGACAATTATGCCCCCAACTATTGGAATGCTTTGCTGAGTGACATTAAAGTGGAAGCTACAACATTTTCACAACATTAAATCCTATTAGAATATGTTGAAATACAGCTCCAGAAATTACATGATGCCCTTAACATTTTCTGCAAAGTGATCACATAGTATGGTCCTTTTGAGATTCCATACTTTTACAGAATCTTCACAAAAGCATGATTCTAACTCTTAATTAATACTGACAACAATGCCTTACTCTTCATCATGGAATTCTGAGTCAAAATTAAAATATTTTTGAAACCTCATATAAAGCTCATTTTGGAGTATAAAAATATATTTTAAATATATAGTGATTGTCTGTTTGCTTCCAACCTGCAAATGAGTTAAAATGCCTTCAGTTCCACTTTAAGTTATGGGGCCTATGTGGCAGTTTAAAGCAATGTACCAAACGTCTTGTAAAAAAACATAAATATCTACACTGCTCAAAATAATTTAGAGAACACTGAATTCAGATATCAGGTCTCAATGGATGAAAAAAATATATAAATATTGACTTGTTTGCACTCCAGACAAGGTCTGGGCGTTCTCCTGATGAGATGGCAGATCTGGATCAGGACATCACTGAGCTCCTGGACAGTCTGTGGTCCTACTTAGCAGCGGCAGATGCACCCATACATAACATCCCAAAGGGGGGAACATGAAGGCCAGTCAATTACATTAATGGCTTCGTCATCCAGCAACTGCCTACACACTCTGGCCACATGAAGCTGACAGTTTGGTCAGAAACAGAGCAGATACCGGTCCTGCTGCTGGGTTGATGCCCTTTCATTGCCCTGTCCAGGTCTCCTTGAGTAACGGCTCATCTCCTGGTATCTCCTCCATGCTTTCGAGACTGTACTGGGAGAAACCGCAAACCTTCTTGCGACGGCACGTATGAATCTGCCATCCTGAGGAGCTGGATTACCTGTGCAACCTGAATGGGGTGTAGGTACTGCCTCATGCTACCAGTAGTGACAACGACACTAACATAATGCAATGATGATGACAAATCTATCAGGAAGGATAAGGAGAGAGCAATCGTCTGTGACCACCACCTGCAACACCATTCCCTTTTGGGGGTTGTCATGCTGTTCCCTCTCCAGTACACCTGTTGTCACTTTTATTTGCACCAAAACAGGTGAATTGAGTCACAATCGCTTATGCTTCCTAATTGGACAGATTAATATCCCTGAAGTTAAATTGACTTGGTGTTATACTGTGATGACTGCGTGTTCCCCTAATTGTTTGAGCTGTGTAATTTACGTTATCTGTGTATCAACCTTGCGTTTCATCTACAGGCATGTGCAGAGCCAGCAGAGTACAAGGTGGATCATCACCAAACAGCTGGAGTCTGCCCACGTTGTTGTGTGTCACTGCCACCTGACGGAGAAAAGCAGATCAAAGACTTATATGCATGCATTACATTTGTTTTGTCCGACACGTCACATTTTTTCAGAGTTGCCAACTCTCACGCATCTGGTGTAACTCACGCTTTCAGCATAAAAGAACAAAGCGTTCCCATTCTATTAGTAGTTTATTGCATAAATCAGGGTTTATATTAGATAAACAAGGACTGACATTTCTAAAATTAGGGTTTGGGCTACCAAAAGTGTTCTCCGCGCGGGCACTGAAATTTTACCGAGTCTCACGCCAGCCAAAGTCCCAAAGTTGGCAACCCTGATTTTTTCCATCTAAAATAGACCCTCGTAAAATTGCAAACATAGGCCTACCTTGGAACCATCTGAGAGTACAAACCAATGCACTCCTTGATAGGTGTTTGACTCCAGCGATGACATTATGTTTTCACATGTTGAACTCAAGGAATTGTAATCCACATCTGGGAGGTCAACGGGGTACATTTCCTTAAATTCCCCTAGGGGCAAAGTGCGCAACATTAACCTACATTTCCAAATGTAATTTCACCAAGGTTGAAACATCAGGACTGCCTTGTCCAACTTTTGTTTCATGAACAATGTGTGAGATTGTGCCACTCTTAAAAATGTCCTCTGCCTGGACTTGAATTCTGAAAATGTACTACTAGCTAAATGTAGATATTGTAAATGAGCAACTGAGCCATGAATCTCGGATTCAACTTTTAAAATACGTTTCGTTTACGACCACTAACTTGTTTGTGGTCTCTTCAAAATAAATAAAACTCAAACAAGCTACTAACCATTCCGATCCCAATCAATGGTCATGCTATCAAACACCTGGAATAATGCGCCCATTTACCTGGGTTTCCTGTTCTGGTAGTCTTGTTGGATTCCATTTTGGAAGCTTGTCAACTCGACTAAACTGAACTGGGCGACGAATGTTATGCAACACTACCACCTTGTGGCGAAAAATACCATATTGGAAGAGTGGTCATTAAACGCTGATGTTTGGACATGATTTGTATCACCCATGGACTAAGTTAATACAAGTAACATTTTTTTGTTGATATAATCGATAAAAAGTTATTTTGTTTGTTTAACCTTCATTTTGCCAGGTAAGTTTGTTGAGAATAAATTCTTATTTACAACGGCCTGGCAGGAGGCGGAATATACTCCTGGGGGGAATGCATTTAAAATGTTTCAACAGATTTTTTACATTAAGAATTAAGAACACCATATAATACAAATGTGGTGAAAGACAGAATAATTATGTAATTGGTAAAGAAAAACCCCTTCTCAACATATGGCCAGATCAAAAACAACTTCCAGGATGTAGGCATATTTGTGTCCAAGGCAACAACCAAAAGACTCCACTGGGGTAAATATAGAGGGTTTACCACAAGATGTAAACCACTGGTACCCCTCAAAAACTGGAAGATTAGACCAGATTACAGTTTGCAAAAACATCTAAAACAAATCCAAGAGAAGTTCTGGTATAAAAATCCTATGGACAAATGAGAGAAAGATCAACTTCTACCGGAAGGATGTGAAGAGTATGCAGAAGGTAGGGAACTACTAATGTTCTGAAGCATACATCCTCATCTGTGAAACATGGTGGAGGTAGTGTTATGGCCATGTATGGCTGCCAATGGAAACGATAGCCTCATGTTTATTTTTTTAACCTTTATTTAACCAGGTAAATTGACTAAGAACAATTTCTTATTTACAGCAATGACCTGGGAGCAATTAGGGTGCAAATAAGTATCTTGCTCAAGGACACAAAGACATTTGTCTCAGTCGAGAATCAAACTGGCAAGTGACTAAAAGTCTGACTCCCTAACCACTGAGCCATCTCCGCATATTGATGATGTGACTACTGAAAGAACCAGATCTGATCTGAAAACATTTGAGCATGCATTTCACTTGTGCAAGTTGACGGAGTTATGATGGTACCATTGTCATGGTGTCATTGCTTCGGTGGTAAGCCACAGTACAGTGCTTCTATGTGTTTCATACCTTTTTCCAGTTTCCTGTAAACCAAAACAACAAAGTAAGAGTAGCCAATGATTGTAAAAAGCAGACTTTTTCTGCTGTTGATTTGCAGTAATACTTGCTATAAACATTTCCTACAGCTTAAAGATGCATACATTCTACCATTGTACCAATAGAGGGCGCCAGTTACCAAACTGTGCATAATGTTTAAGCATGAAGCATACATTTTTGAACAGATGCTAAAACAATATTGAAATCCAATGTTTGCAAATATTTATTCGAGCTGTAGGTGATAGTAACATTTGTGTTGGTGGCACAGGAGCAGAGAACTGTCAGTAAAATGCCTGATTTGCCGTGTTATTTTTTCAGTAATGTTTTAAAGCCTTATTTGCTTTAAAAAAGGCCATGTAGTATTTTTCCAATCAAATTATTTTGTCATAAGTTTGTTTTATCTTCATATAACTGTAATCATGGCCACCAAGTGGCACAGCAGCCTAACACATTAACGTACATTTTAACAGCTTAGTTGCAGTGATGTGTTTGTATCCTGGTTGTGGCATGCTGATATTGCCTGAGTGTCCCACTCCGTTGTTTCATAATACTCTAGTGACTCCTTTTGGTAGGTCTGGTGGCTGAATGCACAGTTGTGTTTGTTGGCTGTGGAATGCGTTCACCTCCATTGCATGTGTGTTGGAGACATCAGACGACATCTCTCGATCTTTGAATCTCCCATACCTTCTGTTAAGTTGTTATGACAATGTAATGCAATGATTGTGAAATGGACATTAGAAAACTAAAAACTACCTATTTACTTATGACCGTGTTCTTCAACCGTTCAACAGTTTGAGATTCAGCCCTATGTGAGTTAGGCTCCACCAAAATTGTTTTTTACAAATATAATTAATCATGAATTTATGCTGAATTATTCTGGCCAAAGTAAATTGCTTTTGAATGCACATGTTATAAAAACATTTAGAAATATTTGTATGAATGAAAATATGCTACATATTTGCCCACATAATGTATATATAATGGTATGCAATGTTTTTAAATATTTTGTCACATAATGTGATATACTACTAAATGTATGACATAATTTCACAATTTATAAATAAATATGTATTAAATAAAAGCATACATGAGAAATGTCATCATGTATTCATTCTGAAAGCTGAGTTAAATCCATTGAATGCATTCAGGTCGTGTGTAGTTTGTAATGAAAAAAATCATAATTTGAGATGATGAATTTAAAACACGAAATGTAAAATAAGCATTTGTAACCTGATTATTATTATGTATTTCTACCCCTATTGTCCTACCCTCCCAATTTCTCACGTTCAATTCCATAACCTTGTCTTGTCTGCAACAACTACTTCAAACCACGTATGAATTAACCCGATTGAGACCAATCCGTTTGTTATTAAACTCTGTGTCAGATTTTACTATTGGCTATGGGAAAATGTGTCACACTGAAGATTTGTGGATACCCAACAATCGAAATTGTAAATGTTTTTTGTTGTCCATTCAACAATACATAGGCCATGTAAAACATGCATTAAAATTCCAAAAATAAATGTAGATATATACCAGTGGAGGCTGATAAAGCTTAATTGAGGAGGATGGCCTTATTTTATTATTTGGACTGAACGTTATCGGAATGGTTTCGCTGGAGTTATCGGAATGGTTAGCTCCATTCCATTTACTCCAGTCCACAACTTAATGTGACCCAACACTCCTCAATGGTTCACTGGCCTGTACTGGTATATGCATTCCCTTCCAAACAAGAAAAATATATATAAAAAAGATTTAATCAATCAGGCACGTGGGGAATAAAACATGCTCTATTCTTTATATTTAGGATTGACTACATATGAAATATATAGGTACTAACAGACCTAATAATAACCCATTTATGTGTACCTCGAACTAAAGCTCCAACATCTAGAATTAAATATGTAAATACTTATATAAATCTAAATTATTATTTTGCACTGTGGTTATGCACAAACTTTTTCCCTAGACATTATGCATGCCAAGAGAGGGCTGGATTCTAATCATTCTAGTTTTCTGTTATATTATATCTATTGTATGGAATGGAGAAAAAAATTAATTCCCCATAGAGAGTAAGTACACTTATAACTGTTATAAAGCGTTTATATATTGATACATTATTTGATCCTAATTTGGCTCCTTGGTTAGATGATTTATTAATGTTATATATCATATTCTACATATTTTGTAATAGTTTTCTTCGTTATCCCATGACTGTAATACAATGCCTTATTAGCCTAGTATTTAAGTAAATAAGAGGGTATTCTTGTCACATTTGTGTAATATTTTAATTAGATCTACAACCAGGGTTTCAACCTTGGTCATGGAGAGCTACCATCCTGTATGTTTTCACTCCAACCACACACAAAAGCCTCATTCATCTTATCAACCAGGATATTATTATATCAGGTGTGCTCGATTACGGTTGGAGTAAAAACAATCTGGACAGTAGCTCTCCAGGACCAGGGTTGGAGATCCCTGATCTACACTATGTGAAAATCGCCAATGTAAAATAATATCTAACATTCAGCCAACGACTTATTTACACTTTATTAGGTGTTAACTATTTTACCATTGCTATGATTGACATTTTACAGGTTTACATTCCTGTAGCTTCTTAAATGTTTATTTTTTTTATCAGCGTTACATCCCCTTTCATTTTTGCATTGTAAAATACCTCATTGGGTACCATGTCATTGAAAATGTTCACTCCATTCCAGCTTTTCTCGATGACTTGCCGTATGCCGTAATTTGCGTTTCTATGTGAGCAAAGCTACTCTGGTTTATAGCTGTGATTCTACGAACGTATTAGAACGAAGACGAGGGCAAGTAGCAGGATCGTTGCGTACGAGAGTTATACAAGATAACGAGAAAACAAACAATAAAGGAAGATTGTTTTAGGTTATATCCAGCCTGACTATAGGCCTACTCCACACCAACCGAAGCTCTGCTCCATAGTCTACTCTTGTCTCTTCCGTGGCAGAAGTATTTTTTTTACGCTGCAAAGGGACGGGGTGGCTGCATTGACTGCAAAGACAGTGTGGGGGGATAAAGGGGTTGCGATTTGGTGAAACGATTTTCTTTCTGGCGGATATTTTGGATTGAAAGGAGTTCATTTATTTCCCATCAACCACCACCCTGTCGTTCTGGCCCCAGATTTTTGTAATGCCAATTACTTAGACGGAAATTAATTATAGAATATTTTCATTAAAAAATTGTCTACAAGTGAATATCGTTCGATTGCTAGTCATAAAATCTCGTGCGCATCATTACTGGTGTTTCAAGAGATGGAGACTGAGGATGCAGAATACTATCATCTGTCGACTACAGTCAGTGGCACGAATGTCTTGCCAGACACCAAATCATTGTTTTTTCGACAAGAATAACGATTTGTTGTCATTTAATTCAAGTTTATTTTCTATTTTTTGTATAACCCCTATATACTCATATAGGCCTGTGACTTGGAACAAGACTACTATCCTCTGAACACGGATTTATATCGACCTGTCAAACAGTAGCTTTTTCTGCCGCACCACATTCTTTTTTATGTTTTAGTTTTTAATCATTGCGGCCTCATCTCCCTATTCCACTATTTTGGATTAGAGTTATTTGCTAGTAAGATACGTGAATTACTGATCAGGAATGAGATCTAGGACAGTGAGGAATAATTCGACCTTGTTTTGGGGTCTGGTGCTGTCGGTCTCTGCTCAATGCCTGTGGTCCGCAAATGGAGAACGTAAGTATGGTAATTTTTCTACTTAAAATGTTACGGTACATTTATATCTAGTCTGGGTTTATCCTCATTCATGCGAGCGGTCAGAATCATCAACATTATTAGGTAATTGTGTATTTTGTTAAAATGTCTGGTTATAATTAGTATCTATTTGATCTGTTATTTATGTACAATTGAATACAGTATCAGTAGGCTCAATGATATCTGTTTTGGTCCACACTAGATAGGCTACATGAGTTTAGAAATAAGCACATTTAGACGCAAATGGGTTATTCTATTTTCTCTTAGATATCTTTCATTAGTTAAAATAGGGTTGCATAATGTAAACATGTGTCACATTAGGCATTTGATTTCTCAGTAAGCCTACAAATACATTGTTTTTCATCTTGGATCGTTCATTTTGTAGACTTGAAATACACCTGTGATAATTAAGAGCCTTTAAAAATATGGTTTTTCACAATCGAACGAGGATGAAATGAGGAATGAAGGTTACTACTTCGACCATGTGGCCATTTTGCTTTCATAGTGGTGGTTACACACGGACCAATTTAATGCTGTGCGTGCACACGCACGCGCACGTTAGAAGAAAATTAACCATCATAGGCCTACATTAAATGCTTGAGAGTAATATTCCATATTGCTTTTCATCTTTGCGTAAAAATACAAACTTATTTTTTAAGTTGTTTTGAGGAAACAATGTAAACACATTAAAAACCAATTCCATACATTGCGGTTATTGTTTTATCCACGTAGGTTATAGGCCGACATTATACATTCGAATGAAACTAGAGGACTTAGCTATGTATGCATCTGTTTATGTGGAGCTGTATTCAGAAATGAGGACAAGGTCGTCAGATATCCAGGTAGCCTTATACCATGGTTTATGCCATGAGTAGGCTAAACTATCAATCGGTAGAATAGGCTACACATGAGATCCAAATGATGTGCTCTTGACAATTACTTTTACTCTTGAGCTAAGTTATGTATTTATCACTAGCTACATTTGACTAATTTGGCAGATTCAATTTTCCATATCGATTCACATGAACAATAACGTTTTTGCTTCAGGACAGATCACACAATTTTCACATTTGATCTAGCAACTTTTCAGTTACTGGTCAAATGATCTGATTATTATTTATTTTATCTGCCACCATCACCTGTCTCCTCTAAATTCATCAAAAAAATAATAAACTAATTCCATTGCATAAACCAGTGACATTTGATCTCAGTTCGCCCGTATTTTGCTTGTGATGACCGGTGCTGTCAAGTCAATGTTATTCTTTACATTTCCGGTATCCCCATCCATACAAAATGCAATCATTTCTTACAGTAACTGTAGTATCTCCCAGTTGTGGTGATTGTGCAAACAAGTTGCAATCCAGAGTTGTACAATTTCAGCCAGTAATTGTGAAAGTGGTGTTTATGAAAAAAATCATCTAATTGTGTAGGGTTAGATGGGGTAAACGCAATGTCTAATAGAGCAATGTCTAATCAGGAGTTGACCTTAACTTTACTGGCCACTTGTCCTTCCGACTAGTAAGTCTGGCGTTTTACTTGTCGGGTAGCAAAAACTACTTGTCTGAAGCAGACATTTCAAGCATTATGATTAACATTCATGGCTGTAATTCCAGGAAACAAGCAATGCATATCTCCTATTGTGTGACACAGAAACGGGGAAATTCATGGTAATACAGTAGGCCTACCTTTGAATTTGCATTCAGGGCAGTATTTTTGTGATAGCTCCAAGGACATCATCCAGGGAATAAAGGCCATCTTGAAAAAATTGCCAACTGAATTGTTCTTAAAAGCACCAACTCATTGTGAAGTGCCATCACATTTACAACCTGGCTAAAACTTTTTTGTTGTTCACTTGTGACTGAGATGTAAAATGACACCTTTAGCTACCGCTTTAAGGTTAGCATGGTAACAGTCACTTTTTAGGAGAATATCTGTCACTTGCTAGCTTCAATCTGATTTCTTTTCATGCAGTTCAAAATCTAAATAAAATTCATGAATGTAAATAAAATTGTCAGAAATTGAAGAACATGGGATTGTCTCACCTAATAAAGAAATATTCTCTGGCCCAATACTTCTAAATTTGATGTTCTCTGCCAGTGCCGGCCCAAGCCTTTTGGGGGCCCTAAGCAGAATTTGATTTGGGGGCCCACTCCCACCATGCAGAGTCACATGTGCACTTGATTGGTGGCCCCCTGGTGGCCAGGGGGCCCCAAGCAGCCACTTAGTTCGATTATGCCTCGGGCTGGCCCTGGTTCTCTCTTTCTGACACTGTCGCTTATTCAGTTTTGGCCACCATCCTCACGCACAATTGAATAAAAGACACAATTGTTTTGTTCAGCTATTAAACGCCAAAAGCACTTCTATGTTTGTCTGTTTATGCAATAAATAAACTTTTTTGTGTGCATACTTCAGACAATTTTTTGATGAAGTATTAACAGCGAATCTGCACTTGCACTAGGGCTGCACGATTATGCGTATCGCGATTAGCTATTCACTCCAAAGCCCGTTCGCATGGCAACAGTATAATGCCCGCAACACAAACTTGGATAATTCATTTCAACCTAATAGCGCTAGTTTTAATTCATTGCAATAAACATTGTGAATTCATTGTAAACCTAGTGAATTGTAACCAAATGCAATTGTATTGTGTGT